>LJIJ01000744.1:0-77547 GCA_001718145.1 Orchesella cincta | reverse complement strand
TGGTTACGGAAAACGACGAGACATAAAACTGTATTGAAATTCAAAAGCAATTACCTACGTTGTGGAATCATAAAGTAAATGGGGGAAATCGTTTAAAACAGTTGACTGACGACTGACAACTAAATTTGATGAAATAAATAAACTTGTTAAAAGTATTTTAATTAAGGAATTAATACACACAATTTCACATTACAAATTAATCAACATTGACCAATTTTAAAACAAGAATATTTCAACTTATTCCATAAATACATAAGTATCACTATACGGATTTGCAAGCCTACTAATGGTTGGTTGAATTGCCATAAGAAGATTTAAAGTGTAAATGAAAAGGCTGTAATATAGTAGCTCACCATAGTATCTTTTGTGAGTTTTGCCACAAACCCACTTTCAAATTCAATGTACCTCTGCTTCCACATAATTCGTTTCAACATTTTCAACGAGCTGGTATTGTTTGTCCTCGCGATATTCACCGACAACATTTGACTGTTTTTAATTACAAAAAAAACTTCTTTTTCACGACTGCTCGAACCGGCCAATTATAACGTATCAAGATGTGACTGAATTCAAAGCATTCAACAGCTATTGGTAGTGTTTGTGCTATCACAAAATATATTACGAAAGCCAGTGGTAATACGCATACATAAATTTTTAACGGGAAAATTTTCCATCCAACTATCGCAAAACAGTTGCACATCATGCATAGCAGATAACCTGTTCCCATCAAAATTCCAATAATGATGTTGTCCACATGGAGTCCACTTCGATGAATGATTTGAAGGCGATCATACATCATGAAGGTTAATTCATTTATAGCAAAAGAACGAATTTTTCGAAGACATTTTATATAAATGTTGCAAATAGCTATTGTAGGGATGCCAAACAACGTTATGTTCGGGTAACTTCAAAGCCCCAAAAATAAATTAGAATAATTCGTACCAAGAGTACGATTCCGTTAGTTAATTCAGATCGCTCATTTGAAGGAGTGAGATGTCCTCAAAAAAGTAATAAAATTAAATAAATTAAAATGGTGGGGACACGATGGCAGCAATTGGTGCGTAGATCACCCAAACAAGCGTTGTAATTCCTAATATGTCGAGTTTGGTGGGACCGAAAATATTTTGAAATTCTGAAATGTTAGGTTAACATTTAAACCAAATGCATTAATCAAAACCAAATGTTTTACTTTAATCGTTTTCTTTGCTTACGTTGTATCAGTAAAGAAAATGTAGAATCCTGATTTGCAAACGTTTTCAGCTTTTCACTGCAAACCTCTGCTTCATAGTCCAGCAGCGTGTTGATGTATGTTTCCATTAGCTCCACTCCACTAACCATAAGAGTAGTTGAAAGTCCCAAACAAAGAGCTCCTAAGGTCCCCATAGCGAATAAAAATCCTAGTGTAAGTAAATTACATTACAGTTGAATTCTGAGTAAAAAGAAACTTGACTGTTGGAACTATGCAGAGTATACATGTAAGAAGAATTATTCCAATCGTGCCAACGTAAAATGGAACGAGTCTCAAATGATTTCGTTCGATTCTCCATCGTTTGGTTTCTGCACCAAAGGAGAGGACATGGCGGAATAGAAGTTTGTCGTAGATATACATATTAAACTCAGCCACTTTCCACATCAATGGGGTAGACATGTTAAAACAAATCTCTAAGCCTGATTATCAGTCTAGTATAACTATATTTACAACAACGCAAAATCTGGAACCTGTTTAGTTCAGTAGAAAACATGAACTGGGGGAATGAAAAAATGTAGGTTGCAGACATAATTTAACGGAATTTTTCCAAAAAAAATCCAATGTGGCGTTTGTTTTCAATCAATTCCAGACAAATAGGCTATTAAGTTTGGTTAGGAAGCAAAATTCAATTAGGTTTTATCTTTCATTTAATGAGTATTACTATTTTAAAAAGTCATTTAGGTACTGGTATTAAGAATTTGTCGAAATGATGTTTTGAGTTACGACAGTCGGCAGAGATCGTGCGTATATAATACTTTCTATTGTAAGAGTTCAGGAAAACCTTTATATAGTTTCAAGATAAAGTAGGCATAAAATGATAGTATTGAAAAAGAATTTGGAGCGGCATGCGGCAAACAAATTATACAACGTTTGTGAGACCACCTATGATGGTTATTAACGTTAATCATTTTTTCAAGAAGTCTCCATATTGATACAAAAATTTCAATTTTAAAACTGAATCGAAACTCCAAGGAGAACCTTATACAATACGAGAATCAAGCCAAAAAATGTACAATTTAATTGTTATTCCACGTTTGAACTGAAACATTTACGTTGTGTTTGATGGTAGGCGATGCAGAATACGCCTGTGGCGTTGTGCTTGAATGATTTCACAATTTTACACGCATCGTAGTCTTGATAGGTACTAGTGGCTGTGTGGATGGAGGTGCTCTTCTGGTAAAATCAAATGCTTGCCTTTCAAATGGCGGAGCTTCAGGCAAGTTTAGAATTAGTGGTTGTTGGCTTTCAGATTTCGAAACCCGCCAGTTTCCCCAATTTCTCCTCCCATGACTTCCCACTTGTAAAACAAATATAAGGAAAATAAAATTGATGGAAATGTTTCCAATGCTTCCTGGTGGAAGAACCATTTTTAAGCACAACAAACTCGTTGCCAAAGGTTTATTGAAAATAGACTAAACTCGTACTTCAGATCAGCATGGGTTATAAATACCTATGCACGCCATTTACCCTTTGTGTCTTGAAAAATATAATGAGACTGGATGGTGAGCAGTAGAAGGGTGCATCGCGTAAGGAAATTTTTTTGGAAACGATAGATTTATATCAAGATGCGTCGCTTGCTTGCTGGTTTATCCGTACATGTGTGTAACTACGGTTGAATGTATTTCAGAGGGGATTGGACGGCAATAAAATTAATACTGAATCAAATCATAATCAAACCATACCCATTCGTCAAATCTTGCTTATCAACATACTCATCCTTCAATTAATACAAATCAGTATCAATAACTAGAAACACTGTAAGGTTTCCTGAATATTACTCTTGTCTTTAAAATTAATATTGTTAATACGCGTATTGATTTTTATCAGAAACATTTTCAATGTCAATTCTCATCATGTGTAAATTAATGGTCGCCCATTTAAGTCAGAATGAAATACAATCTTTTAATAAGAACACCACAGACTGCTACCAATAAACATAGCACAGAAGTACATTTTTCTCAGAGGAAACGTCCTAAAAAAACTTTTTAACGCCTAGTTGGCAACATTTTACTAATTCAAAAACTAACTGATAACAGGCTAATTCAATTCGAGGGTAATCTGGCAAAGATTTGCTCGTCTTGTTGAGCCACGTTTGATGACTCATAAATCAATTTTTAAAATGTCAAACTCAAACGTGTATATCGAACGGAAAACAGAAAATAACATTAAAAGCTTACATTTTTAGGTGAAATTAGAAAATTCGGGTATCCTAACTACAACAGAATAGTATTACAAGTTAGTTGTGAAGAAGTAAAGCATTTTTGGAAACCAAAGACTTCTATTTTGATCAAGCCACAAAATTCAGGTACCATGGTACCTTGAAGTATTAAAAATAATCCAAAAATATATAATAAAACTGGCACCAGTTTTTATGTTCGAATTTTAGCTGAAGGTTTAAAAATACTACAAAAGTACCTCGAAATATTTTTGAGCCTTAATGTATTAAAATGCTAAATTTGAATTCATGTTATAAGTGTACCTCAAATATTCCCTAAAGTTGCACGTAACGAAATATTATAGACATAATTTTCCCATACGCCAGGTTTTCCACATCTCTCTTACCACTAAAACGAACTGTGCACAATCGGGCACTCCAGTTATTTAAAAAATATTACTTACCATCACACTACATACTAATTCCCTCAACGTAGCCATGATTACCAAGCATTTCATTAGCATTTTTCGGTATCGCATGAAAATCTTTAAATATTCTTACGTTGGCTTCATACAATGGGACTACGACACAAATCGAATGTATCTCCGGGATAACGGATATATTCTCATGAACAACCTCCAGTTTCTGGGCTACACATTCAGTTTATCAATCATTGTAATTTTGATGGTGACCTTCTACGCCTTTGAAGATATTGAAAATGGGAAGCAAGACATTTATGACGTTTCTTACGTGCCGAACGACAAATCCAAGGAAGGTCTTGCTCACCTCTTCTACGTGATGTATCTCGCAGCTTCAATCCTCATCACTGGATGCTACGGCCGGTTGCTATGGATGCGGAAGGAATTTGTGGAATTGTTCAATGTCATGCTAACCCACGATGAAAAATATCAAAGTAAGAAATACTAAAACTTAATCAACTTTGAAGTAGAAACTTATTCTAATTTTTTTATTTAAAGGGAAATTTGAGACGTACTTGGAAACAAGTGAGGAAACCAAGGGAAATATTCGGAGAACAACTTCTGTCCTCCACTACATAACACATCTTTCGATTTTCGTTCCCTTTTTGTTTGGACTGCTTCTGTTCCAGCCGGTTTATCCAGAGTACAAGATTCTCACGGAATGGTTTGAAATCGATTGGAAATTTCAATGGAAGTATGCTCCCGTTTCAGTTCTCTTGGTATATGAAATCATGATGGCCACTAACGTAGTATTCCTTATTGATACGTGTGGCTTGATCTACTTCCAATATATTGTGTATTGGAACCAACTACTCGCTCCTGTTTCACTACAGTTTGAGAATGGAAAACCAAAGTTCACATGTCGATTGGGTTGTATTCTGGATGAAGGGGAAATGCTGGAATTCTACCAAGAACAACTGATATTGTCAAGATTGTTCAACAATATTTATGGCCATGTTGCCATGACTACACATCATTTCTCACTTCTACTTCTATGCATAACCGGAGACTACGTCGTAATTCGGCACTATAATGAAATGCTAACTATGGCTGGAATTCAAGTTGCCCCATTAGCTTCATTTGTAGCTTTGAGTCTGGAATATGCTGAAATGGTATTCGTGACGAAGGTTCATGAAAGATCAACAATGTTCCTGGATGGGTTGAAGTCATTGACGGAGCATGAAAAAAGACGAACCAAAAAAATGCAAAAATGTCTGAAAATATTCAAACCGCTTCAAGCGAGGTTGGCACATCCGTTCTATGTCATTTCAAGGGAGAATTTCCTGGCGTTTCAGAATCAAGTTGTTGACTCGCTCGTCAACTGTCTTGTGTCCGTTGGGAGCTAAATAAGATAAAACTG
Source organism: Orchesella cincta (assembly GCA_001718145.1). Classification (NCBI taxonomy): domain Eukaryota; kingdom Metazoa; phylum Arthropoda; class Collembola; order Entomobryomorpha; family Orchesellidae; genus Orchesella; species Orchesella cincta. The sequence goes on along the minus strand of LJIJ01000744.1, from coordinate 72,307 downwards.
TCTTTTTTAAATTTGCTTGCGTTTGCTTTAAATGCGTCTGAGTGTAGGTGGTTTGGTGAATGGAATGGTGACCCCATAAGTTCAAAGTAAGATAAGCAAAGACGTCCGTTTTATTATTACCAAGTTAAAGCTTTCGAAGTAGCGAGCAAATTTTACCAGGTGATGAATATATGCGAGAGGTTGGTTCTGATCTTGAGTGAGAGTTGTTTCTAGGTACTTACGAAGTAATCGATGCTCTGAGTTAAATTATCCATTCATTGCATGTATGCAGGTTAATGTATTGATTACGTCAAGACCATTCATTCAAGTGTAAGAATCCTGATTGGATATACAGATCACGTCAGGCATTAATTTTGCAACTCTCTCTACTATGATGCTTATTTTTGTTTTTAATTTTGTATGAAACACCCTACACATACAGATTTGGAAATTCACTTGGTACGTCACAACCTGCTATGAAATTAATCTGTTGACAAACTTGGTATAAATCAAGCCGTCGTTGAAATAAGTTGTCATTGTATATTCAGCCTCTTAGAGAAATCCACGTTTCTTCAGGAACATAGACTTTATTGGTAATTTATAAAAAAATCGTATTCATGCTAATTGAAATTTATTTAATCCAATGTACTAAATTTTATATTTTCAGGAACCTCTCATTTATCATCTACATTTGCCAGAAAACCAAATGGCGCTGGAAAAGTTGAGTGTTTTAGTTGTGTTTGTTGCACTTTTCACACTTGCAAAATGTTACACCTGCGACACACCGGATGATTAGCTAGAAGGAAATACAGCTATCCAAAACACCGCTCAAAATGAAGTAGAATATTATGACGTATTTGATTCCCCGAACGTTACACTTCAAGGTAAAACCTGGCCAAACGGCATAGTGAAATTCAAACTTCACCCTAGCCTTTCTCTAAGCGACACTTCAGAAGTTCAAAAGGCATTTGAAGAATTCCACTCAAAAACATGCATCCGTTTCCAGCCTTGGGAAGAAGGAGACCTTGATTTCGTCAGTATTGAGATAGACAATAATGTTTGCGGTTATGCAAATGTCTGTAAAATAGGTGGCGCTACAATTTGTCCGATTTGGCAAGCATTGTCGGACCAAAGCAAATATTGTGCATCAACTTGCACACGCGCTCTGTCTCAGTCACGAGCATCAACGACCGGATCGGGACCTCTACCTGAGCTTTTCAGGATGTGCTAATATTCCAAAGAAAATGAGTACACATGAGCCTATGGGTATTTACGACTATGGAAGCCAAATGCATTCCAAATGTGAATCCTGCGAAGGAGGTCGACCTAACACCGAAAATGTATACAAATGCGGCGAAGATGTCACATCCGGTCTGAGTGTTCTGGATGTTGACAAAATAAACTCATTATATAATTGCCAAGGTACGCAAAACTTATGAGTATTTGATTACCTTACGGAAGTTATTGATGTCTCAATTAATTTTTATTTTAAATATAAGTTTTCCCAATAACAAATAATAATTATTTTTTAAATTTTAGAATGTCAGCGTCACAGGTGGGTGCCTGCAGAAATGCTTTCTTACATTGATTATTTCAATATGCACTCATTTGGATATGAATCCCGGGATGGTACACCAATTTACGCTTGCCGAACCCAGTTTAAAGGACAAGTGGCTTCCGGAATGTATGATGATTCCAGAAAAACTTGCAGGATCGGATGGTCTCACAAATCTTGGGAAGTAAAGAAACAAGTAGAAGTTCTCACTATTCCTGGTGGAACAACGGGAAAGGACTGCAGTGTGTACAAATTGGAGAATTGGAGAACTGCTCCACATTCTTCGCTAATAAATGTGGGATCGTATTTCCACGCCAAACTTTCCTTACACGTTGCATATTCGAAATTAAACAGTTTGGATGGTAAAAGCGACAACTATGTAGGTAAAACCTGGATGCCACATAATGTTGCAGAGTTTGCAGTCGGAATTAATAGTTTAATTACGAAAAGATATCAGTTGTTGACATGTAGCTTGGATACTAACTGTATGGTAAAAAAAAATATTTCATCAGAGCGTGCTGAAATCAAATGCCCTCAAAAATGTATTAGATGAAGTGCAACAAATCAGTTCTATTATTTCTCCATGATTAAAAATTATTGCATTGTGAAACAATAAATGATAATGAAGAAATGTTGATGAATATATTTAGTAAATTATTGCTATCAATTATTTTCCGGAATACATGCACCCATATTTGTGACGTCCAAAAGTTTTTGACTATTTGCAAAATAAATATATACAGATCCTATGTTGAAGCTCGTAAAAAATCTTTAAAATAAATTTGGTTGAAATCATCAATATCATCCCCAACAGTTCAGGGCTATGTTATAACATGTGCGCAACAACCAACGTCATCAAGAACGTTTAGAAAATCGTCAAGGTAGAATTCCTTCGAAATACGTCAACAGATAAGATATACATATTACGACGAATTTCATTACAAACGATTCATTATCCAACATTTACTTTCAAGTGCACCAATTTTCATTGAATTGCTGACTGAAAATTTAATAGCGTTTCAAAATCACGTTGTTGACTCACTAGTCAACTTGACTTCAGATGTCAGAATATATTGAATAAGAAATATTTTAAATATAACTCATAGTTACATGCTAGCAGAAAGATTAACATAATTTTAATGTGTCTATAGGTCAGGAAAGAATATAAGTTCGTAATGTCTGTTTCCTTTAAATGTGTTGGAATATCCCCGTTGGTCTGCTGAATGGAATGGTGACCATAAGTTCAAAGTAAGATAAGCAAAGACGTCCGTATTATTATTACTTAGTTAAAGCTTACGAAGTAGCGAGCAATGTTTACCAGGTGATGAATATATGCGAGAGGTGATGATCATGTGTAAAAGTCTGTTCTTGGTATTTACGAAGTAATCGATGTTCTGAGTAAAATCATTCATTCATTGCACTTTAGCAAGTTTACAAAATGATCAGAGAAGTACCATTCATTCAAGTGAAAGATTACTGGTTGCACGACAAGTTATGCACTTGTTTTGCATTGCTCACGACTATGACGCTTATCGTTTTTTTAATTTTAAAAGAAACATCCATTCCTCCTACAGATTTGGAAGATTACTTGCTTAATTACAAAATACGGCGAAAATAATCTGTGAGTACATTGGGTATAAAGCAAGCCGTCGTTGAAATAAGTTATCATTGCATATTCAGTCTCTTAGAGAAATTCACGTTTTTTCATGAACCGAGACTTTATTGGTAACTTAAAAAAAACTCGTATTCATGCTAATCCAAATATATTAAAAATTTATTTAATACAACAAACTAAATCTCATATTTACAGAAAACTCTTTTGTGTCGTTGACACTTGTCGAAAACGAAATGGCACCGAAAAAGTTGAGTGTTTTAGTTGTGTTTGTTGCACTTTTCACACTTGCAACTTGCTACACCTGCGACACACCGGATGATTGGCTAGAAGGAAATATAGCAGCCCAAAACACAGCTAAAAATGAAGCAGAATATTATGGCGTATTTGACTCCCCGAACGTTACACTTCAAGGTAAACCCTGGCCAAACGGAATAGTGAAATTCAAACTTGACCCTAGCCTTTCTCTAAGCGACACCTCAGAAGTTCAAAAGGCATTTGAAGAATTCCACTCAAAAACTTGCATCCGTTTCCAGCCTTGGGAAGAAGGAGACCTTGATTTTGTCAGTATTGAGATAGACAATAATGTTTGCGGGTATGCAAATGTCTGCAAAATAGGTGGCTACCAATTTGTCCGGTTTGGCAAGCATTGTCGGACCAAGGCGAATATTGTGCATCAACTTGCACATGCACTCTGTCTCAGTCACGAGCACCAACGACCAGATCGGGACCTCTACTTGAGCTATTCAGGATATACTAATATTCCAAAGAAAATGAGTACATATGAACCCATGGGCATTTACGATTATGGAAGCCAAATGCACTCCAAATGTGGATTCAGTGAAGGGGGTCAGCCAACAATTGAACATGCCGATAAATGTGGCGAGGATGTCACGCCAGGTTTGAGTGTTCTAGATGTTGACAAAATCAACCTATTATACAATTGCCAAGGTACGCAAAAACTTATTAATTTTAAATATTAAAAAGTAATTAATTAGCTTACCGAAATTATTGTTCTCTGAATTAATTTTTTTTAAATAAAAGTTTTATCAGTGACAAATATTAATTATTTTTTATTTTTAACTTTTAGGATGTCAGCGTCATAGATGGGTCCCTACAGCAATGTTTTCTTTCCTTGACTATTTCAACATGCACACATTTGGATATAAATCCCGCAATGGTACACCAATTTACGCTTGTCGAACCCAGTTTAAAGGGCAAGTGAATTCTGGAATGTATGATGATTCCCGAAAAACTTGCAAAATCGGATGGTCTCATAAATCCTATGAAATAAAGGAACAAGTAGAGGTTCTCACTATTCCTGGTGGAACAACGGGCGAGGATTGCAGTGTGTACAAATTGGAGAATTGGAGAACGGCTCCACATTCTTCTCTGGTAAATGTGGGATCATATTTCCATCGCAATGAGTCATTACACATTGCATATTCAACATTGAATGGTTTGGATGGCGGAAGCGAAAACTTTGTTGGAAAAGCCTGGATACCATATGAAAGCGCAGAGTTTCCAGTCGGAATTAACAGTTCAGTCACTGAAAATTACCAGTTGTTGACATGCAGCTTGGATACAGACTGTATGGGGAAAAAATATTTCATCAGAGCGTGCTGAAATTAAATGCCCTCAAAAATGTATTGAACGAAGTGCATCAAATCAGTTCTAATATTTCTTGATAATTACATATTAATACATTGTGAAACAATAAATGCTAATGAAGAGATGTTGCCATATATATTTAGTAAATTATTGCTATTATTTTATTTTCCGCAATACATGATCCCAAATTTTTGACATCAAAAAGTTTTAGACAATTTGCAAAATAAATTTATTGAGATCTTATATTGAAGCTCTTATAAAGTCTTGAAAATAAATTTGGTTAAACTTATCATCATCATCTCATCAATCCAGGCATACATAGGTTATAGCAGCATGTGCGATAAAACTAACGTCATCATCAACGTTTGGATAAGTGTAAGAATAGAATTCATTGGAAGTGCGTCAACATATCAGTTATATACTACGATGAATTTTATTGGACAACTATTATCACGTGCGTCATCGTTCCAAACTGTTGAAGCAAGAATACGTCTGCTAATTTTCATTGAATTGCTGACGGAAAATTTTCTAGTGTTTCAAAATCAGGGTTTTGACTCACTAGTCAACTTGACTTTAGAATAGGTTGAATCAGAAATATCGTAACGTTTAAATACAACTCATGGTAACATGCTGGTGGAAATATTCACATGATTTTAGGGTTTCTATAGGTCAAGTAAGAATATAAGTTCTTTATGTCTGTTTCCTTTAAATGTGTCGGAATATCTCCGTTGGTTTGCTGACTGGAATGGTGACCAACAAGTTCAAAGTATGATAAGCAAAGACGTCAAGGTATTATTATTACCAAAGCTTACTAAGTAGCGAGCAATACTTTCCAGATGATGAGTATATACGAGAGATGCTGATCGCGAGTAAGAAACTTTTCTAGGCATGTACGAACTAATCAATGTTCTGAGTAAATAATCCATTCATTGGACTTTTGCAGGTTATTGAAATGCTCCAGTCAAGACCGTTCTGGAAGATGACACGTAATGCTTCATGACGTGCTTCATCATTATTTTGCATTTCTCACTACCGTGATGCTTGTCACTTTTTCTCAACTTTAGAAACACCCATTCCTCCAACAGATTTGAAAAATTACTTGGTAAGTAACAAAATACTGTGGAAGTAATCTGTAAGCAAATTAGGTATAAAACAAGCCGTCGTCGAAATAACTTATCATTACATATTCACCTTTCTTAGAGAAATCCATGTGGTTTTGGGAGCAGAAACTTCTCTGGTAATTTTTTTAAAAAAGCTTTCATATTCAAGCTAATCAATATATATATTTAAATTTATTTAATACAATACACTAAATTCCAAATTTTCAGAAAACTCTTAATTCTCATCAACACTTGTCAGAAAACTGATCCAATGGTGCTGAAAACGACGAGTGTTCTGGTTGTGTTCGTTGCATGTTTCACATTTGCAACTTGCTACACCTGCAACACACCGGATAATTGGCTAGAAGGAAATATAGCAATCCAACGCAGCGCTCGAAATACGGGTTATTATTTATACGGATTTAATTCCCCGAACGTTACACTTCAAGGTAAAACCTGGCCAAATGGAATAGTGAAATACAAACTGGACTCTAGCCTTTCTCTAAGCGACACTTCAGTAGTTCAAAAGGCATTTGAAGAATTCCACTCAAAAACATGCATCCGTTTCCAGCCTTGGGAAGAAGGAGACCTTGATTTTGTCAGCATTGAAATAGACAATAATGTTTGTGGGTCTGCAAATGTCTGCAAAATAGGTGGCTACCAATTTGTCCGATTTGGGAAGGATTATCGGACCAAGGCAAATATTTTGCATCAACTTGCCCATGCGCTCTGTCTCAGTCATGAGCATCAACGACCTGATCGGGATCTCTACTTGAGCGATCCAGGATATGCTAATTGTGAGGGTATTTTCTGGGTAAGAAGCGGTGAGATGCCTTTATAGGATTTTGAATTACTGAGTAATTTGGAACTGACTCGAGACATTGGTGGTGTCAGCGTGTTCGTAAGAGATTGGCACTTATTACTGCCAGAAATTATATTTTTGGCAGTAGACGTTTTTGAGATAATTATCAATTAGTATTCCATGATCGGAAAATCATCCCTAGCTTTTTACACTATGCAGACGCTCTTTATGCAGAAACATATCCTCCCTCATTCACAATTATGCATAAAGATTCTTGGTAAGCGAAGACTTAGCTGGGGAGAAAAGAAGCAGGAGCGCATACCAGCCATCAAAGGTCGGGAAGACATGTAGTAAGCAAGCAAGCAACAAAGGAAGGTAAAGAGTAGGTTTACTTAAAGCAGTAAGGTATGTAAAGACGAACTCAAGTAGTCGGGCTCTCCATACGACTGCATGGAGCGGCCCAATTAACCATACCCATCCATGTTACAGGCGAGACAGAAGTCACCGACTCCAAGCCGATAGTCGGCACTTGCTATTACCTTCTCACTGTGATCGGATCGTCTGTCTCCCTGTGCTCTTCCTTATTTTTGTGAATAGTGTTCCCATGTTTCCTAGAAATTTCCTTTTGATTCCCAGGTTTCCGGGAAATCTCCTTTTGGTTCCCAGGTTTCCAGGAAATCTCCTTTTGGTTCCCGACATCAGGTGGGTATACTCCTACTTAAATATTAGTGAAGTGTCTCCTCTTTCCGATAGTGTTCTGACAGGGGTTTGTGTTCGTTTTAGGGAAATCCCATTTCATCCTCTTGTGACCACATCCCAATCTCCTCCGTTCCCAGTACGGACCTCCTCTTTCATCTCCTCCTCATCGACGGCAAAGTGTCCTCTCCTTGTGTTCAACTTCAACTTAAGTGGTGAGCACATTGATTTAGTTAGAGGTTTTCTTTATTTAGTTTCGTTGAAAATAAAATGGAATATTCAGAGAGAAATTGTTTATTCTCTAGCCACCTTTTGTACCTTTGGTTTTGTGGATAAAGTGAGTCCTTCCCAGTACCCCAGCCATTCGCCTGCCCTGCCATCTCATTCCTTCGCCTACCCTACCACCTCATTCTTTTAACGACTCAACGGTATAGTATTAAATTATAATTAAGTAAATGCTAAAACTATGTAATCAGGGAGTGAGCATAACAATAGGGTAGGCGATGCCACAAAGTGGATGAGCCAAACCTACGCGTGTGTTATTAGACGGACCTCTGATCCCACAAAGTGGGTGGCTCTCTAATAGCAGGCATTCAGGGGGCATAGACTCAAAGGTAATTATATTAAGGCTCAATTCTTCTTGGTTGTGGGTCAAGCTTGACCTCAACCAAAATATTGTGGCCATTCGGGATTACTCCTATTATCTATTATTTATACTTGTAATTAGTTATATTCTGGTAATTCCCAATTCCTACGACTATTGTAAATTACGTAGTCCTTCCCTCTTGGTTTACCTTTATTTTATTCCCAAATTTCCAATTCCTTAATCAAGTATTCTTGAATCAAATGTACTTCGTTCCCATAATATTCCACTGTATTTAATTCCAAGTCTTGACAAGTATTTACCCGTTCCTCAGAATAAATAGGAACATTCTATATTAATTCTAAATTACATTGTGAACTATGAGTATTTATTTCTGGTAAAGGGCAATTCATGTAATTCTGATCCATATAAATTCCGATTCGCTACCTCCCCCGGTAGTCAGTCACGAACAGAGTTAGTTTTATTTCGTAATGGGTAGATAAAATTACAGGACTAGCAAATCTCCCGTTACATAATATTCCAAGGAAAATGAGTACATATGAAGCTATGGGAATTTACGATTACGGAAGTCAAATGCATTCCAAATGTGGTTTCTGGGAGGATGTTAGGCCTACTACCGAAAATGTAAACAAATGTGGCCAAGATGTAACCCCGGGTCTGAGTGTTCTGGATGTTGACAAAATAAACCAATTATACGATTGCCAAGGTAAGAAAAATTATAATTATTTGATTAGCTTACCCAAATGATTGTTGTCTGAAATAAATTTGATTTTTAATATAAGTATTGTCAGTACTTATTATTATAATCACTATTCTTTTTTTAACTTTTAGGATGTCAGCGTCATAGATACAGCAAGCAAAGTTTTCTTCCCTTGACTACATCAATATGCACACATTTGGATATGAATCCCGGAATGGTACACCAATTTACGCTTGTCGAACCCAGTTTAAAGGACAAGTGGCTTCTGGAATGTATGATGATTCCAAAAAAACTTGCAGGATCGCATGGTCTCATAAATCTTGGGAAATAAAGGAACAAGTGGAAGTTCTCACTATTCCTGGTGGAACAACGGGCAAGGATTGCAGTGTCTACAAGTTGGAGAACTGGAGAACTGCTCCGTATTCCTCGCTGATAATTGCGGGATCGTATTTTAACGCCAAAACTACATCACACGTTGCATACTCGAAGATGAATGGCTTGGATGGTGTAAGCGAAGACTTTGTTGGAAAAGCCTGGATACTAAATAAAGGCGCAGAATTTCCAGTCGGAAGTAACAGTTCAATTACCACGAATTATCAGTTGTTGACATGCAGCTTGGATACAGACTGTGTGATGAAAAGATATCTCAGCAAAGCTTGCTGATTGAAAATGCGATTAATTAATATAGCAAGTAATATGTATGTATATTGGTTCTATTGTTTCATGATTGTTGCAATCTATTAATATGTTTCCCATTAAATAATATTCAAAAACTAAGTTTCTTTTTATTTATTTCAGAAATGCCAAAATGAACTAGTTAAAGTTGGAACGGCTTTTTAACCTTTTTAAATTCCTCCAAACATTAAATTAATTTAATAATTATTAAAATACATAATATCTTTACAAAAATATATAATAAATTATACAAATAAGTTTTTTCATGCAACTGTTTTTCTGCAATACAATAACTAATTGCACGCATTTATGTATGACATCAGCATATTTTTTACTGTTCTTCAAAAAGAATTTTATACACGAACACAATAACAAACGACAGACGTTCAAAGTGTAAATGACATCCTATAATTTCAAGGCTAAATTACGGCATGTACTCAACAACCCTCATCGCCATCATGTTCGAGGGGAAATCAGGATAAAATCTCTTAAAAACACGCCAACCCATCAAATATATGGTAAATGAATGTCGTTGTCATTGTGGACGACTTTTACACTTCAGCGTGTCATCGTTACAAAATTTTAAGCAAAAGCATGCTAATGTTTATTCATTGAATTGATCATGGCATATTTATAAAGCTCTAAGCATAACATGCAGACATTTACAGAAATTTTTATTTAAATTGTGTCGTGATGTACAATTTCCGTTTGAATAGAGTCGCAGCATGCATCTATTGTAGCTTGAAAATAATATTCATGGATAATTGAATCATTGTGTTTTCTGAAGTTGAAAAACCCAAGCACGTATCTAGGTGGTGAAAATTATTGCTAAAATAGAATTTTTTCCACCTCTTCAAAATCAGAATTAATTGAAATTAGGAATTTGTTGTGTTTCATGTTTTTTAATTTCCACTTATTGACAACTTATTTCTGCTAGAAAACTGAGAAATGGCTGAAAAATACAGTTTATTAGGAAGATTAGTGTGGTGTCTGGTACAACTTTTGACATTGTGCGCATACGTAACCTGCTACACCTGCGACATCCCAGATGATTGGCTACATGAACAAGCAGCAAACCTCTGGGAAAATGGTGTGGTGAAATACAAGCTTCATTCCAGTCTCACATTTAAAGACACAACTGAAGTAAAAAAGGCTTTTGAGGAATTTCACACCAAAACCTGCATTCGATTTGAGCCGTGGCAAAAAGGAGACGTTGATTTTGTAAGTATTGAAGTCAACAACAGCGTCTGTGGAGCTGCGAATGTGCAAAATTGGGGCCAGTTCGTCCATTTTGGGAAGGATTGTCGGAACAAGGCAAATATTGTGCATCAACTTGGTCATGCTCTTTGTCTCGGTCACGAGCATCAACGACCGGATCGTGACGAATATTTAAACTTTTCAAAATGTGATTCTGATAAAATTTTAGGAAAAATCGATTCATACAGATTTCCTATGGGAATTTACGATTATGCTAGCCAAATGCATTCCAAATGCGGTACATGTGAAGATGGATGGCCAACAAAGCAACTCGTTGATAAATGTGGTCAACAAATATCCTCCGGACTTAGTGTTCTGGATGTAGACAAACTAAACTCTTTGTACAATTGCCGAGGTACGAACTAATTAAATGGGCAAATTGATAATATTTTGTAGTAAAATTTATTCATGTTTACATTTATTTATAGGCTGTCAGCGTCATCGATGGGTTTCTGGAGCTTCTTATTCAAGCAAGGACTATCCAAACGTACATACTTTCGGATACGAGACCAAAAACGGAACGCCAATTTACGCTTGCCGAACATTTTTTGAGCAGCAAGTCACATCCGGAATGTATGACGAGTCCACAAATACCTGCAAACTTTCATGGGGTTTCAAAGCCTACGAAGTAAAAGATCAAGTGGAAGTGCTCACTATTCCTGGTGGAACGGTTGGCTCTGATTGTAGTGTCTATAAAGTCGAAAACAGCAAAAATGTTCAGCACTCTTCGCTCTTAAATATTGGAACGAATTTGATTGCCAAAGAGCAATTATTTGTTGCATATGACTCAATCAATAATGAAAAATATATTGGAAAGGCATGGTTTCCGAGTGGTAAATCTATTGCCGAATTTCCTGTCGGAACTGACGGTGTGGCCAGGGGAGAATTTCAAGTATTAACCTGTAGTTTTGACAGAAATTGTATGGTAAAAAAGTTGTTTAGTGAGCGCATGCTGGAAACTCAAAATGAGATAAAATCTTTCGGAAAGGGTGAAATTATTTCGAATATTACATGAAGTTGCAATAATGTCAATCGTCATAACACACTACAGAACACCACAAATGACTCGGTAAAATAACTTTTCAAAATAACTCATGGTTTCTAACTCAAACGATTTCTTTGTTCATCTGTCTTATTATCTATCGTGATTTTTCTTTGTTTCTACAAATTTCAATGAACCGAATTTTAATGCTACTCAATAAATTTGAATTTTCAATTTTAATGTATTGCATTGTTATCATTTGGGGTTTAACAACATGAGAAAACTATCGAATGCCCGAAACCACAAATCCCTTTATGTGTATATTGTATTTTTTGCTGTGTATATTTCTATTTTACTGTGATATCCCACGAAAATGAATAGTTGACTCAATCAATTGAGCGTCGTCGTTTAATTAAAAATCCTCTTGACGGCATTCATCTTCAAGTACAATCGCTGGAGACACTGCATACGTAGAAATATTATTTACATCACACTTTCCAAGAAATGTGTCCACAAAGGATTCATGAAAATTAAAGTATCGTTTCGTAGAAACCGTATGACATAGCCAATCACGTGAAATGCTTCCGATTTCAGTATTCAAGAATGGCTTATTTTACTTGATGATGATGATAATGACTCATGATAAATGTATATAAAGCGATGAAATTATGCAAAAACGAGATCATAATAATGATATGAACACAGTTATATTTTTGTCATACTATATATAACTTCAGTTTGCGTCATTTCCAACTTTCGGGGAAAAGGTTACGTTATGAAGATTTATCTGGTGACCAAAGCTGAGTATGAAATCTGATAAAAAGACATATTATTAATTTTTAGCAGAACCCAAACAGGGCCTATCCTACGGTGTCGCAAGGTGTCGCATAAATGACAGGCCGTACCATAAAAAGGAAAAAAATAGGCCGTACCACGGGCGTAAAGGGAAGAAACTTACTGATTTTAAACGAAATCTCTACACATCAAAATTTGGGTAAGGTACGGCCTGTTAGAATGTAACAGGTAACCAGTGAAAGAACAGTTATGCTTAAATTGAATTTTTTACATGTTCTTAATTTTTTTGCAAATTTCTGGAAACAATTACAAAATATGGATTTATGAAGTCAGTCAGTGCTCACGTCCCTAATTAGGGGCCTTAGGCCCTTAATTAGGGGCCTAAAAAAGCCCTTAATTAGCAGCTTAAGGCCCTTAATCACGGGCTTTTTAATTTCAATTCGCCCCGTTACCCTAATTAGCGGCCTAAGGCCCCTAACTAGTGACGTGAGCACTGACTGAAAGTCGCGGCTTTTTCTTTGAAATTAGAGTTGTATTTAAAAAAAAGTCGCACTATAAGAAATATGCAATGAATAAGGCCGGACGTGCCAAGACTTGCGACAGGCCGGACTTAGCTACGGATGGGCTCTGAACCCAAATCATAGTCTTCTCAAAGTCAAGATTAAAAAATAACAACCCATTTATCTTATCGTGTTTTGGTATTTAATACCAAAAACAGATACATAATATATGCATATCATCTTCACTAAATCCATTGCCCATACTTTATGAGTATCATCATCAATTAAAACGCTTTAAGTTTAAACAAGCTAGTCATTGATTTTCGTTCAGTTTTAAATACAAGCAAGACGGCATCTGTCAAAGGCGCAGATTAAAACGAAAAAGTTTCTGCGAAGCTGTTGGCCTGTTTGTACGAAGAAAGAGTAGAGTAAAGTACAGTAACAGAGACCGATTTAATTTAATCGTAATGAATCTTTTTATAAAAAAGCTTACTTGGAAAGACACGAGTATGGAATGATTACTTGGAAATCCCCCGAAACTACTAGAAAAACTGAGCAATTGTCCAATATAAAAGCAGTTCGAACCTGGCATCCTAGCATGCTCAATTTATCATTCTCATCTCGTTCTTATCTTCACAATTACGGTTAATGGTACGTCTGGTAAGTTTCTAATATCTTCATTAGTTTACGGAGGATAATTTAAATTAAATTTTGCTCTCTGTAGAGAAATCGGTCACAATGGCAAAGGATCAAAGGTACAATCTGCTGTATATTTTTACCATCTCCATTATCACTTTGAGCAAACTTGCAAACTGCTACACCTGCGACACTTCTGACGATTGGCTCAATGTAACTCAGTTGGAAACATGGCCAAATGGTGTGGTGAAATACAAACTTCATGCCAGTCTCACATTAAGAGACACAACAGAGGTTCAAAACGCCTTTGAGGAATTTCACACTAAGACCTGCATTCGCTTTGAACCGTGGCAAGAAGGGGACCTTGATTTTGTAAGTATTGAAGTCAACAACAGCGTCTGTGGAGCAGCAAACGTGTGCAAAATTGGGGGCTACCAAGTCGTCCAGTTTGGGAAGGATTGTCGGAGCAAGGCAAATATTGTGCATCAACTCGGCCACACTCTTTGTCTTGGGGACGAGCATCAACGACCGGATAGAGATTTACACCTAAATTTTTCAAGTTGCGCCGATGATCTAATTCCTGGAAAAATTGAGTCATATGGATTTCCTATGGGAATTTATGACTATGCCAGTCAAATGCATTCTGAATGTGGTTCATGTCAAGGTGGATGGGCAACAGATGGATACGTTGAGAAATGCGGCCAACAAATATCTGCAGGGCTCAGTGTCCTGGATGTAGACAAACTAAATTCTTTGTACAATTGCCAAGGTATGAATTAACTAAAGGGGCAAATTGATAATAATTTTGTAGTAAAATATATTTATTTTTAATTTATACACAGGTTGTCAGCGTCATCGGTGGGTTCCAGCAGCATCCCTTTCAAGTAGGGACTATCCAAACGTGAAGACGTTTGGATATGAGTCTAGAAATGCAACGCCAATTTACGTCTGTCGAGCCTTTTTGCGGGAGCAAGTCACCTCTGGAATGTATGACGAGTCTACGAAAACCTGTAAGCTTCCATGGGGTTATAAAGCCTACGACGTCCAAGATCAAGTGGAAGTATTGACTATTCCTGGGGGAACAATTGGTGCCGATTGCAGTTCTTATCAACTGAAAAACTGGAGAGATGCTGATATATCTTCATTTGTCAACGTTGGAACACGTTTGACAATCATAGACTCAATACATGTCGCATATTCCTCGTTTAATACGGGATCTGGGGAAATGGAAAAATTTGTTGGGAACGTAAGGTTTCCTACTGGTAATTTAAGAGCCGAGTTTCCTGTCGGAACTGAGGGTTTGATAACACCAGATTATCAGGTTTTGACATGTAGTTTTGATACAACATGCATGTTGAAAAAGTTATTGTTTGGGGCAAATCTAATATCAACAAAGCAAAATGTACCCATCCAGTGGATAGTGGGAATTTCCACCCCGGAAGAAAAGAATATTTCCACTAAACCGACGGTGGACAAAACGGACATATTGAACGATATTCAAATTCAAATTAATTAAATTCCAACATATTAACCAAAAAATATGTTTATCATTACATTTTTTCGGACTATAACAGATTGTTTGGAAACCAATTTAAAACTTCTGACTTGTCGTCTAAAAGCGGGGTGTAAGATTCGGAAATGTTTCAAATAAAGTTTTATTTCCATGATATGAGAAATATTTTACACTTATAATTTCTATATAATGGCAATGATTTGAATATATTACATGTACACAAAGTTTTACTGTTTCATATTTGTGGTTAAAACTTTTTTCAATACCAATAAGTCAACTAAAACTGTAAAATAAAATCACCATACATTTCATTTACTATCCTAAAACACCTAGGCTCAATTTAGCGGTCCGATTGGGAATGCAGCGTTTGAGTATGGTGCTGTAAATTTCAAACTTATTTTGGCAACGATTAGGTTGAAAAGTTTTGGTTAATTGGGAGTCTGTATCTTGTTCATCCAAATCATAATATTCCACATCCATACCACACTTTATGGGAACTTCTGATAGAGCTTCTGTAGTGGTTGTGGCTACTTCTCTGCAAACACCGATACTTAACGTTTCACTTCGGGGAAGTAAAATCTCATCAACTGAGCATGGGCCTTGTAATCCAGCCTGAAAGCATCTGGGTGGCCTTCCATATAGAAGCAATTTGGATCCAGTTGGGCTGCAAATGAAATGTTGATAAATTAAAACTCGTAAATAATCGTGAAAATCAAGACTGGCAGTATTATGGTTAAAACTAATTATTTACCCTTGACTCAGGCACTTTGGTGGGTAACTCCTGGCAAAACTTGAAGTAATAAGGATGGACATCACAAGCAAGTGATTAAATATGGGATGATAGGTTTTCATTTTTAACCAGTGGTATTTCTGTAATTTTGTGTACACAAATATTCTGTTTACTGAATGAATTATAACTGGATGTTGTAGCAAAAAGAAAGGCAGAATGCAGCTAATTTATACATATTCGTTCATCCAACATCACTTGGAAATTAAAAATGATGTAAATTCTTGCGGTGGTTGACACAACCAGAATTATATTTAGATATCCAGTCACTAGTTATGAATATTGTACTGTAATGACACAATTATGCTACATACTTTACTGATGAATCGTTTTATATAGTTGGTATTTTGCTTAGCAAATCATCTGCTACGCTGATTTCAGTTTTAGAAACCACATGATGATGATGATTGACATTGTCATATTGGTGATACGAAAGCAAAAATAGTCGATTTAGAAACCACAAACTCCTACTTTAATATCTAAACATGATATCATTCAGTGAGCGATAATAAAATAAAGTATATTGAATTATGTAGTATAAAAGATTCGCCAATTCTGCAAGGAGAAAATGCATGACAGCCATTTACTGTGTAAATTGAAGTTGCAAGAAAACTCCGTTATGTTTTGTTTTATTCCTAAAAAACCGCAAGTATTCTGTCAACGCAAATTTTGTTTTTCAAAATTAACAAGTGGGCTCGACATGATGTAATAAAAATGTTGGTATAAATTGTATTTGAATTAATGATATTTGATGTAACTCTTTTGTTAAAAGTTATACTTGCGTTCACACAGAATGAATGTGCTTTAAGTTTTAGTAATTTTATAAAACGAAGCGTTTTGGTGAGACTAGTGCAAAAAAAGTACAAAATGTTTCTGCTTACATTTAATAAACAAATACTCATGATAGTTCAGTTTTAGCATTTATGTCTATGCAAATTTATATAATATTACTTCGTGTAGCAAATGCAATGAAATACAATACAAAATAAGAATTTATGCAAAAGTGTTTTTATGTGAGCGACAAAGTTCATAACCACAAGTTAGCCCAACGAGGAAAAATATGTATGAATTAATCTCTTTTGATTTTAATATAAAAAAATGGGCGATGCACCGATGTATTATTAGAAGTTTATATTGTTTTATATAATAATTTTAATTCCACATAAATAACAAATACCAAATAGTTAACGACATCAATATACAATTAAAGGATTAATATGATTATGTCAAAACGCAATATGACTACCATAAAACGTCTTGATAAAAGTTAGCAGGTCGTTTAAGGATGCAGCGTCGAAGTCGTACACTGTACATTTCTCTTCTCAATTGGCAACGAGTACGCATGAACATTTTGGTTAACTGTTGGCTTGTATCGTCATCACCGTCGTAGTACTCATCATTATTAACATCCCGCTTTTTAATATGAGTTGATGATGGAGAAGTTTCTGAATCTGTTGATTTCACCTCACAAACTCCGTCATGTGATGTTTCACTTCTTGGAAGTAGAACCTCATGAGTTGAGCATGGGCCTTGTAGTCCAGCTGGAAAACATCTTGGAGGTCTTCCATGAAGCAGTAATTTGGATTCTCGGGAACTGCAGGGAATTTTTTTTGACAAATTTGACACATTAAACGAAAGAATTTTTTTAAATTTTACAAAAGCAAAAACTTACCCTTCACTAATGCACTTCGAGAAAAAACTACTACCGGAACTGGCAGTGATTAAGATTGAAATCCACAAATATTGGATTAAAGTACGATGAGAATTTATTTTATTCATTTTCTAATGTTTTAGATTTCTAAATTTCTTTTTTTTCAAATTAAGATTTTGCTAATAGTTTAGTAAGAAAGAAATATACGTAGTCAGTAGTGGAGGTTTGATAAAAATGTATTCTACAACCAAAAACAACTTGCTACTGAAGCGTTGACTTAAAGTTAGAATAATGTCGTCAATTAAAAGTTTGCGGATGTTAGATGTAAAACTCCACCAACATCCTGTCTACGAGTTTAAGACAAATTACAAATTGCGTCATGTTTTTGTATGTTTCTTACTTTGTACATCCAGCTTCATAATGGCAGAGTTGATGCAAGTTAAAAGCCAATGATGTGGTTTTTCTCGTCTTTAGGAACTACTACGATACTTTCATTAAAATATATTCAGGCATATATGTCAGGAAGTAAACTGTACTATTGTTATTTATATACTATAATTTCTCACTCAAATATTCCTTGTAGACATGTAAAATATTAACTGCAACTACTCCCTGATGTCAATTGTCAGTTAAGCGAGCACACATTTTTCAACGATATTAAATCAATCAACTAATAAACCATGACGTAACTTATTAGCTTATTAGCAATCAGAATGGTATTAATTTGTGGTTTTCACGTTTGGCACCTATTCAGCTTTTTGGTGATTTAATTAATGTGGTTTCCAGCCCAAACCAACTTTGTAATTGGCCTATGCTAGAATACAAATTCCTTTTAAATTAGTACGACTTTCACCACATTTTAAATGAAGGTTGTAAAGTTGCTAAGTATTACGTAATTTTACTCAATTCTCTGCTGGTTGTAAGAACAAACGTGGTTCATTAATGAACATGGAAATATCACAGTTTAAGCTTAAAATTTAGTTGTCTTTTCTCTCTCAGAAATTCACACAAAAATATACAATTTACTGGTTTGCTATGGATTTCTTATCAAAGTACCTGTCGGCTATTTACGTGTATTTTCTCCCATTCTGCACACTAGTAGCCAGTTTTACATGTGAAACTCCGGATGCGTGGCTTACAGGTGACCCCGCAATTCAGCGACGGGCAAGGGGTCATTCTAATCACATAATTGCTACCAGAAATACTCGGGAATCTCCACAAATTTGGGAAAACGGAATCGTAAAATATAAATTCAATCAAACACTGACTTTAGAAGATATGGCCGAAGTTCACAAAGCTTTTGCAGAGTATCACGCCAAAACTTGCATCCGTTTTGAACCGTGGGAGGAGGGAGATATTGACTTTATTAGTATCGAGGTGGATGACAGAATTTGTGGAAAGGCTAACGTGTGCAAATTGGGTGGATACCAATTTGTTCGATTTGGAGGCTCATGTCGCAACATGTTTACGATGATTCATGAGCTGGGACACGCTCTCTGTTTTGGCCATGAACACCAAAGACTAAATCGTGATAATCACATAGAATTTAAAAATTGTGCTAAACGACCAAGAAAAGTTAGGTCCGTCGTTACCAAAGGTCTCTACGATTATGGAAGCCAGATGCATTATGAATGCAGCTGGTGCAGAGGTGGCTGGCCGATTATTGAAAATGTGACAAAATGTGGGCAAGAAGCGACAACTGGGCTCAGTGTGCTGGATGTGGATGCAATTAATTCCTTCTATGATTGTCAAGGATGCAAACGTCATCGTTGGATTCCATTGGAATCCCTTACTCATCAAGAAAAAGCGAATATGTTCACATTTGGTCAGGAGACAGTTGATGGTGCTCCTTTGTACGTCTGTCGTGCTCTGGTTCGTTGGGAATACGCCCCAGGATTTTTTAATTATTTTAATAAAACCTGTAGAGTATCTTGGGGCTGGGAACCTCATGAAATCAAGGATCATGTAGAGATTCTAACGATCCCTGGTGGACTGAGAAAAGATTGTAGTACTTATAAATTTGCTGATAAAAATAAAGTAGGGTTTGAAAATTTGATTCGAGCAGGAGCTTCATTTAAACGGGAGTACCAGTGGACAACCCACATTGCCTATGGATCGATTACTAGTAAAAAGGGGAAAATTTTGGAAAATTCAATTGGGAAAGTTTGGATTGAAAATGGTGAGCTGCTGCAAGACAACTATGCCGAAATCCCGTTTGGATCTGCGTGTCACAAAATGAAAAGGTTCGAGGTTTTGATCTGCACCTTGGATCAAAATTGCTCTGTGGAACGATTGCTAAATGAGAGGAGGCAAAGGTTTAGATTTATTTAAATAATATGGTTAATAGCTTTAAAAACTTAAATGCTTTAGAGCTTCTAAAATATTAAAGAGTTTCTGTTTCCTCCTAATTTATGTTACATGAAGAAATCGAAATAAACTACTGCTTTGAAAATAAATAAACTTTAACCATAAAATAAATTAATTGTGAAGCCAAATAATCCATAAACGCTGAATGGATTTGTATACTGAACAACGCGGACCCAATGATTCATAAAGACGATGCTGTAGAAACATTGGATCGTATAACTTACGAGGAGACTACTTGAGGTGATACTCACGGATTTGCCCCAAACTTTGGCAATTCATTTTTTTTAATGAACGTGTAGAGCTGGATTTTGTACTACGGACATATTTTCCCACATAAACAATTTTAAGCCTTTTACCATTTGAAATTTCTTATGGGAGAAACCATGGGAAAGTCAAGACCAAAAAGGTAGAGCTTAAAATTTGAAAATTACAAGGAAAAATGTGCAGAAACGGTTTCATACATATGTACTGATATTACGACAGTTAATGGATTTGTACATCAATAATTACACTGACCTGAGTGACGTTGGCTTTCACCATGATTTCTCCCGTAAAGAATTTAAAAATATAAGTAAAAGGGTAAAAGGGTTTTAAAAAGTTTCCATGAAAAAATGCCCGTAGTAAAAAATCCAGCCCTACACGTTCATTACTCACTAAAATGAAGTATTTCCCAAAGTTTGTGGAAAAGCCATGAGTATCACCTGAAGTAGTCGCCTCGTTAGGGCAAACATGTATCATCATATTACTTATATTTATACATTTGAACTCAAATAGCACGATTGTCCTAGCTAATAATAATATGCAAAAGTGCTTTTTCGCTACGTTACTTGTACGTTAATAGTTAATACTATTCATTAGTGATCTAAGCTTACAAAATTTCTGCTAGGTCAAATATAAGTGTTTGCAACATCCTTCTATTTGACAAGGTTCAAAATTTGGTAGGTTTCGGCCAAAAATAGAAATTAATGTATAGCGAAATCATATTTTTTTAAATTACTCGTTTACACTGAAAATTACATTGGACTGAAAAGACTCGTACTTCTGCTTCTGTGCTTGCTTCGATTTTATGAAATTTCTTCTGTGTGGAGCCTTTAACGTAGTCTTAAAGAAAGCATGACTGCGTATTGAGGTAAAATAAACCGTGAAAATCTTTGAACATAATAGTAGTTATTGATTCTAATTTCAACATAGAAAAGGTTTCTGTCAACGAGGGTTGGTGGTTTAGTTTGCCTATTCACCTACATATATCCACACGTCATTAAAACTTCAAAAGGAATGGTGATAGTCTAGGAGAACTATGTGATTGAAGTATTAAAGTTTTATGATAAAACACTGTTTTTAAAGCCAACCATGGAATTTTAATGAGAGATTTCAACCAAAAATTACATCACTTCCCATTCAAAAGGTTTTCTCAAGCTCGTGTGATTTTCTTAGCAAATTGTTTTCAAAGGAGCGTAGGCCGAATTATTGAACTTGCTCAATAATAAACACGTGGCTTTCAGATTCAACTGTGCTTACTCTAGTTTTCTAAAACCCGTTGAAATCAACTTTATGCAGACGTTCCAACTGTTGTTGTGTTGGTCTCATAGGTGTGAAAACGTATAAAAAATTTCTTCGAAATTAAAAGCTTAGTTTTGATAATGGCCTCAAAACGAACGCTGCAGGTGTTTAAGTTTCAGCTCAAAATCGGCAACTTCTTACACATGGTTCCTTTTAACTGGTCAGATAATCAAGACAATTGTGTTCATTTAAAAATCCATAAAGGAAAAATATTTTGGCCGTTAGTTACCACATTATTTTTTCTCGTTGCAATATCAAAATTTCGAAACCTACTTTCAAAACCGGACCATTCATTTCGTGCAATTTTTCTGTACCTAATTATATTTTGCTGCTATATTAGTGCACTTTGGTTATTAATCAATTACCAATTTTACTCCGAGGACATTGTCAGCATGATTAACACAATTAAAAACCTTTCTTCGAAAATGGAGAAGTGTAAATTAGGGCGTGATGTTAAAAGAACCCAAAAGCTAACAGAATATGCTATTGTTTATCTGGCTTCGGCTTGCATTATGAATTCCTTTTTATTTCCCTGCGTTGCTGTGTTGCTTCCTTTTGAGCAAGAATTTTTGTCTCATTCAATTTGCTGTGTTGCAACAAGTTTAAACTTTCCCAATTTCTTTTGCATTTTTTCAACATTTACTATCCATTTTTTAACCATATTTCTTGCTGGATTCGTGTGCTTCACTTTGGCGAGTCAGAATGGGGGAAACATGCTTATTATGTACCTTTAGGTACATATTAAGAAGACTTTGTATCGCGTCGTCCGTCGTCTGTCGTCTGTCTGTCAACACGATAACTTTCGAACCGTTTGACATTTTGAAATTCTGTTTTCACCAATAGATAGATAAGGTCAAAGCAGAGGATGAGTTCGAAGATGGGTTATCTAGGGTCACGGAAACAGGGTCAAATGATAAGCGCAACTAAATTGATAAGCGTCACATATAGCTTACGATACATCATTCGAAAGGTATTACTCTACTGATGATGAATATGCATCGCAAATTCAAATCAGAACTTCCGAACAGGGTCAAAGGTCACGATTAATGTTTCAAATGACCATTAAAGCTTATGATATATCATTCGAAAGGTATTGATATCCTGATGATGAATATCCACTGCAAATTGAAATCAAAACTTTCAAACAGGGTCAAAGGTCATGTACTTTTAAACGACACGCTTAGAGTGCGATATATCATTCGACAGCTAGTCTATTGAAAATTTCGCTTTTGACACGTTTTTTAAGCCTCAAATTGCATCCGCTAAAGGTACATCGCTACATCTCGAATTGTCGGGTTTATTCCACCGACGGAACTGAGCATACAATTACAAATGTTAAAACATGTGCAAAATCGAGAGTTTCGAACAGCCGATATCATGGAACTAATTCAAGTGTATAAACAAACACAAATTTTGGTAGCGTTTATTAACTGTGCTAATCGAGAAGTACTGTATCCAGCTCCTCCAGTGATGGGAAGTGGATTCACGATTACTTTGCTGTATATCCTTGTTCAACATCACACTGAGCTCCCAACAGAAATCGCTGTAACTGTGGTCGCCGTAATGGTCCTAATGTTTGGCTTTTGCTTGGCATTATTCGACATGGGTAGTCGTAGCTTGGGCCTTTCAAATTCAATCATAAGTGTTTGGAAACAGGATTTGGTAAAAGGAAGACACAAGGAATATCGGCGGATGATAAAGTCCCTCCAGAGAATTAGTGTGATGAATGGCCCGTTTCATGTGTTTAATACGAAAACGACGCCTAATTTTATAAAATTTATTATGCAGCGAACAACGTTTTGCATTGTACGAATGCGTACAGCATAATAACGGCTTCCAACTTTGTTCAATTATGAAAACTCTTACTGAAGTTATAAAGGATGTTGGCAATAACAATAGCAATACTGTAGAGAAAGCATTTTTATTAAGATGTTGAATATAAATTGCATGCATTTAATGCGTCACCGTAAAAGACATTTTGACATTTTTTTAGGTGAAACGCAAAGTGGGAGAACGTGTCACTTTTTAAGAATTAGACATCCACCGATTAATAGAATTTTTTTTTGTAAATCCTTCATTTAACAAAAAGCAACGTGTATATAGCTAATTTGTGTAGTTGTAGTTTATGTAAACCGTAAGAATAATATATCTGACGATTTTACTCATATCTTTATTAAGCAGCACATAAAACTCAGACCACTCAACTATGGCGGATTTTTAAAAACTTCAGACATTCGTTTTCCAGGGTTGGTGTCAACCAAACCCAACATATTACAAAACATTTGATGTAAAAATTCGATTTCTGTTTGGAGTTATGACTGTGTGAAATGGGAACCTTCACCGGCACGTGCCGTAAAATGTTTTTAGAAATTTGTGCTTTATATATACTTACAATAATTTATACGTCTTTTTTTTGCCACTTTGTTGGTCTAAACTAGAGGTCAAGCTATAATTTTATTATACATATATGATTATGGGGAAAATTTATTAAAATTAATCAATGCAACTATTTATCTTCATGTTTGAATGTGTCGTTAACACATTACGCAAGACACCTGTCCATGGTACTATGCAATATCCAAAATACTAAATTTCGTTAGCGACTCGCAATCCTAATTATATTTTATCACTACTCATAAGCCCATGCAAACAGTTGAATACCCTTGACATCATTTTTCATGAAAAGGGTACTCATATTCAAAAACTTCGTTTACGTTGTTGTCGAGGAAAGGCAGTGCATATTAGAACGTTAGTTTGTTTCCCCTGGAACATTTGACTTACCGACTTACCGAACGTTTGACCGAGCATAATACAAAAAGCGAACAGCTGAGTTGGAAGCATTGGGTTAGTTTGCCATGCATGTACGCAAACCTTTAAATAACCTTATAGTGTGGTGGAACCAAGAGTTGAAGTTTTCGTTCTTTTGGAATATGTATTAAAAAGTGGCTTGCTTTCCCCACTGTTCTCCAATTTGACTAAATTGTCTTTTGGATTACAACAAAAGTTGAAAAACAGAGGAGGAGCATTTCCGCTGCTTTTTGGTAATAAATATAAGCGGATAAAAACACTTCAAACAAATAACTGAAAAAGCAGCACGCAACAAAGTAGAATGTTTAGAATAAAACTACGTGTTGAAAAAAGCGAAGTGGACATATCTTACGTGATATAGAATGCAAAAGTAAAAAATTTAATTTGTAGAATGGACAGGTCCTGGCACAGTGTTTGGCACAATAACCGAAATAATGCTAAGTCAACAACCCTGGCGCCGTCTTTTGTTTTTGTTTTCACTTTAACCTAATTTTTACACACTCATCTAAAAATATCCGGCTTTTCATACGTGATCCACTATTCCTTTTCGGACGCCTTTTAAATGTAAAAAACCCGTAAACCCGGGGATTCGTGTGCCCGTTGTTCAGTTCCTAACTTACATTTAAAGCACTAGCGTGAGTTTGTTTTGAGTTCTTTGAATTTACACAGTATCTACATCTTTGAGTATTTGCTACATAATCATAATGTATTTCCGGGAATCCCAACTAAGCCAGAAGTAAGTACATCCATTATGGTAAAATAAAAACCAAAACTAACTTTTACTTTACTTTAGCAACCCAACTCTCTACTGGGCCTTATTAGTAACGGGATTGATCCTGGTCTTCGTTTTAAGTGTGGGGATTTATTTCGTCTGCTCAAGATACCACATGTATCGAGTTCAACCAGAGCCACTGAGTCCTGCTCGTACTCGACGTGGAATAGATTTCGTTGAAAAGTTCGGATTATAGGAAGGATTACAAAATATCTCAGAGTTATTTTATATTAGCAGAATGAAAGGGCTTATATGTATCTTAATTCTGCTTATAAAAAGCTTAATTTAGTTATAACTCAAACTTCACTAATATTAATTATATATATAATATCAGTATTACTATTTTTAAATTAATAATTTATTTTTTCATAAAGCAACCTTTTTGCCGTTGACTAGTTTGTGTCTTTTTCATGGCTACTGCTGTTATCTTATGTATGCATACTACTTGATACTACAATTAAATTGCCACAATTGACTATGCAAAGAAAGTCATCCTTTGTATGAATAACTTAGTAACAAATTCTTTAATGGCTGCAGAAAATGTCTGTCGTTATTTATTTTATTACTTTATTATACTATTATTACTAGTACTATTATTTACTTTTATTCAAGAGATAAAGTAGTATTGTAACATACCTTAATTCCTATTCTATTCATACCTACATCTCATAAAAGCTGCTAACTTCTAGTCCTCTAAATTTTGATGTGTGCTAAATATACAATTAAGTAAAATCCACATCATATATGTTAATGTTTTTCTGTTACGTATGTGGCATAAATGTTTGAGAATTTCATTTACTCGACGCGTAATAAATCGATTTCGTCGATAAATAAAAAGCGGACGCGTTTTCCTAAAGCTGAATTTGCCTAAAACGAGTGAGCAAAATTTCTTTTTCTGTGATCAAAGATATTTGTGCCTGCTTGAAATTAGGTGACCAAACAAAATAATTGTGTTGTTTTTCAATTTGGTTCACCAAACACTGCAATAAGTCTTTCATAATGTCTTGACTTGATTTGGAAAATATCAAGATTCTATAGTCCGCCAGGCGCCAGGTACCTTTTAAGTGATTAAAAACAAAATAAGGAGAGGAATTGGAAAGGGATGACAGTTTAATAGGTTTTTCCGAAGAGAAAATGTTATTTTGTTCATGAAGACAAAAACACGAGGTCTCTGATCTTCACATGTCTGCTTAAACGTTTTAAATGATATTTTGAAAATCTTTATACGTTGATTAGATAGCTTTCAATAGGAACCACAGAATCATGCAATAAATATAAAACCATTATACAACTATATACCATCTCGTTAAATTAGGACTTCAGTATACAACTCTATAATTTTAAGCTAGCTGAATCCAAAGTGAGCTACGAAAAACACTATACTACCTACCATGTCCAACTAGTCACTTATCGTCGATTAGCTAATTAGGTTTACTGTCCATCTAAATGTGTTTTTAAGAATAGCTTAAATTCAACATACATTTACAACATAGGGAAGTAACCCAGATACTGAATATAAACTGCGCAGTATAAATTTAAAAATAACCCTCGTTTGGTGCCCGGGCTTGTATTCGGTAACTTAGTCCACGTATACTAAAACCAGACGCCAATAAACCTTGTGGCATATTGGATGTTAAGTTGCTGAGTTGCAATATTTTATACTTCAACGTGTGCCAACCTGGCTAAATCCGAAACACATTTTAGCATTGCTAATAATCAAATAAAACTATTCAATATGTGTAAAATCGAGTCAGAAATGTTTTTTGTCGTTTTGTTGGGTTTAGTACATTTTACTTTCATTGCTGCACAGTCGTCAGCATTAAATTTGAACAACGAGCTCAGTATGTTCAAAGAGTGCACTATAAATATTATCGTAAACAACGTGATGGTAAGGAAAAGGATAACTTATTGGAGAAATTATTTTTGAAACTCAAAAGCGTATATTTGCAAAACCTTATATGCTCTAATGAACTGAATAGCATGGCAATATAAGTACCGACGAAAATAGGACAAAATGGAGATTTTTATATAAAAATTTTTTTAATCCCAGGTCCAGTTTTTGGTTTGCTTGTTACATTAATTAAAATGTCAAAAAGTAGTTTTAAATTTGTAATTTTAAACCCAATTTGGAAAAAATATTTACAATTGGAAGCTAATTTAAACAATTCTTTCCATAGCATAGCCGTTCAAACCATGAATTGAAGATCATTTTTCAAAATTTAACGTAATTAGTTAACAAATAGTAGTCCCCATTGGAGTTGCTTTTTTAAGCTAATAATAATACCTGCTTTATGAACAACTATACGTGTTCTTCAAAACAAGTATAAGCACAGGTTAAAACAAAATTGCCATACTATCAAATCAGTTTCATAAAAATGCATGAGCTCTCACATGTTAACACTCAATTAATTATACTGGTTTTTCATAGGACAAAAACTCTACTAATTTCAATGGTTCTTTCCAACTGCATCCACTGAAATGGCCAACCATGCTCCAATTATCATTACCGTAAAATTACAAAACCGGATATCCAAACATCTTTTGAGTGCAACGTTAAAAAGTACTATGATCTCGTACCCGGACAGGGTTTCAAGTTCAGCCTGTCAAAACTCTTACGGTTAGCATGCTTTGTGCAGGTATACATTGATCCGCTTCCATGTAAAGTATGGCAACACTTCATCCCAAAAATGTATGATACGAAAGCTTCTCTAAGAGCGGTTTTACGTTCTCTACCAATATCCGTGATTGATCCTTTTTACGACCATAATCAAAAACGTTTTTTCCTGGAAATGAGGTCAAGGAGTGTGTTTATTCACGTGGAACATGAGCCATCAATACATGGAGTATATGGACGAACAATGCAGTTCTTAGTCGATGTTATTTGGGAATACAATAGAAAGTTGGACGTCCCTCCATCACTGCGTTTTTCATTTGAATTAAGCCATTCAGGAAAAGAAAAAGGCCTTGTAATTTCCACAAATATTCTAGTTTGTAGGGACACAATCACTTTGTACAGAAATCTTGAGAAACTTTGCAACAATGTTAAGAACAGAAAGCTGAGTGGCAGTGCATGTTTTAAAAAAAATTATAATTTAATTTCAGGATTTTTTCCTCAAAGAATCCCATACAAATCCCATCAGATTGAGAGCTGGCTTCATTTTGAAAGACCCCAACTCAGCTCGTGTCCAAATCAAGGATTCGTCATATACGGAGATAAGACAAAGTACCCTGAATTGCTAAATCCACGACTCACAAATCCCACCTTCCAAAACTCTGAGTTTTCAGTCATGACGGGTTCACTTATTTGTCCGAATTGTACAATATTTGTTGGTAATATGTTAGAAATTCCGTGTCATGGGTTTATATCAATCCAAGTTAGTATTAAAAATGATCCATTTCTTCTGTCCTACAACACTCCAAGTGACTTCATCCACTTTGTGACTTGTGCACCAGTTCAAAAACCAAGTTTTCGTGTTTTGCTTGGCTACATTTCAGCCTTTGACTGGATCATGTTTCTACTCCTTCTAATAGCGGCTATTCTCACCTCAATAGTTTATAAACTTTTAAAAATAGTCGACGGTTGGTTCTACGGGGGGTTTTGGGTCTACGCAATGTTACTTCGCCAAGGGATTTCTGATGCACACCGTTGGAAATGGCTATCCTGTGCTTGGTTACTTGGCTCGATTGTACTTACATTTAACTATGAAGCCGACGCGGTTGAGAAGACTAATGTGCCGATCATTCAGAAAAATGTGGAAACTTTTGAAGACATTTTCAACCTCAACTTTACCATTTATTCTCCACCAGCTTTTGCTAATGATCGAAGATCAGTGGCCGAACTTCGAATAAACCCTGCATACTTCTATGCAAATATGCAATTGGTAAGTAATATTTACATAAATACATTCACCATAATTCATTATGATCCTTTTCAGCAAAAAACTTTCATTTGGTGTTAGAATTCATGGAGCTCTTTTCGTGTTAAATTCATCTACGCATTCGTGCAAATAAACTGGAAACTAACTAAACAAGAAATCCGCCGAAAATTGAAGGAACGTCTAAAAGTTCCAAAATCACAAGAAAAACTGCGAATGTTGAAACCTGAATTTTACTCAACAGCAATATCAAAATGTGGCAGAGATGCATATGTAGATACTCTTGAAAGGGTTCACGTTGTCAAGCATCAGCTTAAAATTGAAGGAGTGGATGAAAACCGGATCGCACTCAGCAAAGTTTCGTACGCAGAGTTACATAACAAATTTCATTCTATCGGTTTCTCATGGATTTCTGGGAGGTATTACGCAAGGCTACGACAGTTATTGGAATCACACGTTCCTAATTTGTGGAGTAAATGGCGATTCCGCATCAAAACGTGGAATGAGACGGTTTGGACTTCACGTAATTTGCCTCCTGACTACAAACCTCTTAGCAGAAAGGAATCAAATATTTCCGTGGTGTTTTTTCTACATATGTTTTTATTAGGAATTGCGATCTCCATTTTTGCCATCGAGTGTATACAGAAACTTTATATTGAATTCTCAAAAGTTTTCCGCGTGGTTTGGAAAATACCTCAAAAATTTGTTACAGCTTGTCCAATATTTTTCAACAACTCAGTCCGGTTTTTGCAAACTAGATTCAAATACAGGGCACGGAACCAAAACCGGGTAGGGAACCATTCTGTAGACGAAGAAGGGTACGTGTACAACCCCATTTTGGGAATTATGGCGCCAGGATACTGGGAACCAAACGTTTATTGGGAGCCAGGAAATCAGGGAACTGGGAGCCAAGCATTTAGTGCAAACCCTAGTACTAGGAAACTAAGCATCGTGGAATGTTCATAGCCTTGGTACCCAATGTATTTGGAATTGAAAACGATTTAGCATGTTCTAATTGATACAAGACACAGTTATTCCTAGTCGTTTAAAATTTCAAAACAAAACTATTATTGACATGTTCACCTGGAGCATATATAATATTGTCTTGGTATATGGATCTTGGAAAAAAAAATCTTAAACATGTATAATATAATATTACATTATGCCATGCATTTAAAGCTTCACCAATATAGTAATTTTGCGCACTCTTTCCACAGAGCTTCAGGAGACGTGAATGATGGCCAAAAGTCCATTTGAATACGATAATTTTCCTGCACAAATTTCGGGGATTTTATTTTGGATCGTGTAGGGCACATCGAAATGTGCTAGAAAAAAAATTGGCAAAAAAATTCATCAACTATTTTTGAAATTTTTATTGAAAAACTACCAAAAACCTATCGTTTGGCTACGTTTTGGTGTATCGCTTCGTATGCGCTTTCCTTAACTTTTTTTCCTTTATACAGTTCCTTCTGCAACCGTTTTGGAACATAATGCCGTTGGAACCAAGTGGTTATGAGCAGCGCATCTCCGGTAATTAAATATTGAAGGTGACCACTTTTGAGCTATCAGCACAATGTCGTAGATCAGCTCAATTTTGGCCACCAACTTAAACGGGCTAAAATATAGTTTAATTGCATAACTTTGCAATTTAACTTGTAAAGACTGTTTCTAATGTCAAATACTGTAACAATTTCTATGCAAATACGCGAAAACGGTAGAAATGGAATGATTTTTCGCGCTTTTCGCGTATTTGCATAGAAATTGTTACAGTATTTGACATTAGAAACAGTCTTTACAAGTTAAATTGCAAAGTTATGCAATTAAACTATATTTTAGCCCGTTTAAGTTGGTGGCCAAAATTGAGCTGATCTACGACATTGTGCTGATAGCTCAAAAGTGGTCACCTTCAATATTTAATTACCGGAGATGCGCTGCTCATAACCACTTGGTTCCAACGGCATTATGTTCCAAAACGGTTGCAGAAGGAACTGTATAAAGGAAAAAAAGTTAAGGAAAGCGCATACGAAGCGATACACCAAAACGTAGCCAAACGATAGGTTTTTGGTAGTTTTTCAATAAAAATTTCAACAAATAGTTGATGAATTTTTTTGCCAATTTTTTTTCTAGCACATTTCGATGTGCCCTACACGATCCAAAATAAAAATCCCCGAAATTTGTGCAGGAAAATTATCGTATTCAAATGGACTTTTGGCCATCATTCACGTCTCCTGAAGCTCTGTGCTTTCTAGACAAGTTTAGCTTAGGAGTATTCATCACGTTTCAGGAATTTGACGTGCACTGATTCTGATTAAATGAAATCCACACATTTTATGTAAACACTTCACTGCTAAAAAAAAGCCCACAAATTCTTAAATTTCTGCTGTATTGTCTTGGGAAAATAAAAGACTACATATGCGATGATATTTTACGTAATTTTATACTTCAAACACATCACACATCAAATTCCAGAGGACTGGCAGTTATCAGCTTTTTTTATGAGCTTTAGATGAAACTTAATTATATAACTTTACACGCCTATATATTAGTAGAAAAGGGTTACAAGAGGATACAGACTTTAGTAAGAACACTCACTTCCATGTGCAAATCGCTCGTATATTTTACACTAAGTCAGGAGCAGAGATTGCAGGTGGATTTTAGTGTGGATGGATAAAAACGGTTTTTATCCGGATAAATCGTCTCCTATCCACCTCACTTCATGTGGATTTAATGGAGAAAAACAAATTTATATACAATTTTAATGTTAAATGCACGTAAATGCATAAACCAAGCTGTCTGTGCTAATTCTCTTTATGAAAAATGTTTCTGTT
The DNA here is from genome assembly GCA_001718145.1 of Orchesella cincta. Taxonomy (NCBI): domain Eukaryota; kingdom Metazoa; phylum Arthropoda; class Collembola; order Entomobryomorpha; family Orchesellidae; genus Orchesella; species Orchesella cincta. The sequence continues at coordinate 40,642 of LJIJ01000744.1, read as the reverse complement.
GCGATATTTCATCAAAATTAATGGTATTTGAGTAATCAGAATTACTTTTAGAGTATGAAACAAGGACTGTGAAAAATAACGTGCATTGAACTGTTAATATTTTACGTGTGTAAGAGATTCTTATTGACATCGTTAAGATAGGATGATTGTTTTCATTGTTTAGACAATGTTACTTATGTTATTAAATTAGCGTGCAAATAATATGCAGTCAGTGTTAACGAATTCTTTGTTTGAATCAGATGCAGTTGTACGTATTGTAGTATTGAATATGATCACGATACTTTGTGGGGACTGAGCATTTAATTTTGATGTACTACAATTAAATAGTTTTGTAGCTGATAGGAATATGTGCAATAAATGTTAATATTTAGTTTCAGTAAATTACGAGTTTAATAACAATGTCATCAATAAAATTATCATTCAATACTTGAAAAAATTGGTCGTCAATACAACAAGAACACGATAAAAACCGGCAGGGTTGGAATGGTCCGATAATTTGTATAATATTGACAGCATTACTAAGGAATTCCCCGAAATGTACGATAAGAAAACCGCAAGAAAGACAGGATGCAGGTTCAATACATGAAGTAGCTACGTGCAAAGTTTTCTGCTGCGTGCTTTAATTGGCATGCTCATACTCAAGTGTAACCATCACTTTTCGTCGCTCTTTCTCCCCCATTCACGAATATAATTATAACCAAAAAATGCAAACTCAACTTTTAAAACTATTTCTGGTGTGTATCCACTTTGTATTTGTAAGCTGTTTAACATGTGACACACCAGATGAGTGGCTGTCTGGTGATACTCATATTCAACACAACGATTCCGTAACAAATGAAACATTCGCTTTTCAAAATATTAGAACATTCGGACCAAAATGGCCAGGCGGTGTTGTAAAATACAAGATCAGCACTACTCTCACATCCAGTGATATTGACGAGATTCAAAAAGCGTTTGAGGAATATCACACAAAAACCTGCATCCGTTTCCAGCCATGGGAAAAGGGAGACATTGATTTCGTCAGTATTGAGCTCAACAATGATGTTTGTGGAATAGCTCATGTCTGCAAAATTGGGGGTGACCAATTTGCTCAATTCGGGCAAAACTGTCGGAACATGGCTACAATGATACATGAGCTGGGACACTCAATTTGCCTTGGTCATGAGCACCAACGCATAGATCGGGATGACCACCTCAGTTTTTCCAGTTGTATAAGAAAACCAAGGAAAACGGAACCATTCAGATATAGTGCCAAAGGATTTTATGATTACGCGAGCCAAATGCATTACACCTGCAACTGGTGCGAAGGAGGCTGGCCGAGCATTCCAAATGTGGAAAACTGTGGAGAACAAGCTACTCGTGGACTAAGTGTTCTTGATGTAGATAGCATCAACGCTCTGTATAATTGTCAAGGTAGGGGAAAATTCAAATTTAGCCCATATTAAAAGTAACAAAGTAAATATCGTTTTTAGGCTGCAATCGCCATCGATGGATAGGTGTAGATTCTCTCACGCAAGAAGACAAAGGAAACATGCATACTTTTGGCTATGAAGCCATCTACCCTTGCCGAGCAGTCTATGATGGTGCAATTATTGCTGGGACGTATAATGATACCAAGAAAACGTGTGCTATCTCAGATGGAACGCAGGTGCAAGAATTCAAAAGGGACTTTGAGTTGCTAACAATTCCTGGAGGATTAGACGCCAAATGTAGTGTTTATCAATTGGTTGGGACATCTTTCAAACATTACGGTTGGACTTCGTACATTGCATACGGGAACGATGCAGCAGTTCAGAATTATGTGGGAAATGTTTGGGTAATAAATAATAAAGGGTTTGACCAAAATGCAGAATTTTCAATTGTTAAATCCACAATGGAAAAGTATAAAGTCTTGAGCTGTCATGTTGAGCAGGACTGTATATTAAAGAAATGGTATGATGATAAAATTAATTGTAAATGACAAAGTTAAGGTTCTGTAAAATTCATCACATTTGATTTTGTTTTATTCGTAGTGAATAAAACATGTAAAAAATTGGAATTTGAGCAGGAGAAAGTATTCTATCATTAAGATGCTGTTTTTTAATTATTTTGATTGTTTTTTAATATTAATAAATTTTTGCTTGATGAGCTGAGTGTTATATCTCATATGGATATAGGAAATCAAATGTTCAATTTTCTATCCGACTAAACTGAATCCGAGGTTGGGAGCCGCATCCGTTTCACTTTTCGTGTGACAATTATCTTGCTCATTGTTTTTTGATAAAAGTTTATTTCACTTGAAATTGGCCAGTTGGCTGAGGCATCCTTAGAATTTCAGTTATCTGCCTTACTAAACGATTTGCAGCTTCATGAGTTTCAAGTTGACCGGATGCATCATCTCATTTCTGTAAAATACGCAGTCTATGGGATTTTTAAGAGTGAAGGTTGGGTGTGGAATTTTCTTTTGACGTAATTGTGAATCGAATAATTATTCAAGCGGGAACCGCATCCGTTTTACTGGGAAATCATAACAACAGGAAAACGTTTTCCTGTCTTGATCGTGTGACACTTGAATTCCACAAGGTTTTTTAGCAAGCTATAAAAGCTTGCTGAACATATTCAATATCATTTCGTTTACAAACCTCAATCAAAAAGGACTAATTTAATATAAATGCGGACTACATGAAGTAAGATAGGGTACAAACGTAATAAACATCAGGATGCTCTTATTTTTAATTTTTGGTTCACTCTCTACATGCTTTGCTCTTAATGTAAAGCAAGGAGAAAGGTGGCCGAATGGCATCATTAAATACAAGTTTCACGCAAGTCTGGAATTGAGTGACATGGCAGAAATCAAAAAGGGATTTGAGGAATTTCACACCAAAACCTGCATTCGTCTTGAACCTTGGCGAAAAGGTGACGTTGACTTTGTAAGTTTTGAACTCGATTATAGTGTCTCATGTGGTACTGCAGTTACATGCAAAACCAGTGGACATCAGTCAGTTAAATTCAAAGGAACATGTCGAAAAATGGACAATATGGTGCATTCAATAGGATTATCTTTATGTTTGGGTCATGAGCACAAGCGCACAGATCGAGATGAGTATTTGGAGTTTAAAGAGAGTTGCAAAACTGTCCCACAAAAAGATTTATCTCATAGTCCCATGGGAATGTATGATTACGAAAGTCAATGGCACTGGCCCTGCAAAACTTGTGATGGTGGATGGCCTAAAATTTCAAATGTGACAACATGTAGACAAGCCCTTCCCGGCATGAGCATTATAGATGCTGATAATATCAATGCCCTGTATAATTGCCAAGGTAAGTAATAAAAATTATAGCACTAAAATGTGGGCTTTTTTAATGATTTTTTGCTTCTTAGGTTGTCATCGACATCGTTGGCGCCCATCTGAAAATTTAACCCACGAAGACAAAGCAAATATGTACAGTTTTGGGTTTGAATCTCAGAATGGCTCGCCGTTGTACCCATGCCGGGCTCGTGTTTTTGGCTCAGTTATAGCAGGAAAATATGATGATTCCAAGAAAATTTGTTACATTTATTACAATTATGTTCATGAAATATCAAACCGTTTCGAAATACTCTCCATTCCTGGTGGTCCGAATGCACAATGCAGCATTTATAAATTGGAGAACCCAACCGCTAGTGCCATGGAAGCTGCAGTTCCTGCTGGATCATTCATCACAAATTATAAATGGAAAAGTCACATTGCGTATGCTTCCTTTAATGCTTCTGATGATTTGATAAAGAAATCCGTCGGATATATTTGGTTGAAAGATGGAATCGTTTTTGAAGATTCTGCATATGTAATAACCTCTAATATTAAAACTAAAAAAGTAACAGATTTTCAAGTATTGACATGCAGCCAGGACACCACGTGTATGATGAAGCAGTTGTATGCTAATCAAAACCTAAACGGATGTATGCAAGTAGGATAAATTTAGCTTAAAAAACTAATTAACTATCACCCGGATAGTAGTTTTATAATTCACTGAGAATACAGTATTTTATCTAAGTGTGTTTTGTTGATGTATTAAATAAAGATTTTTGCGGCATGTAATAAAATTTGGTGCATTGATAACAAGCATTTAATTAAAATTTGTTTAGAAATCACCTATAAGTAATTTTTTACCACTTGATATATTTAATTTTTCAACATATAAGGCATTAATAGAGCATTTTTAGTAAGAGTAAAGACCTGTTCCTCTCCAATCCGGAAGGTCATATCACAAAAAAAAATTCCTCTCAAGTTTTGCGTGTTAATAGTACTCCTAAAGCCACACTAATTTGCAAATTTTTATGAAATTTAGTTTAACGGTTTACGAGATATCGCCAATTTAGTCCATAAAAAACTTGCTGTCGTAAAAACTCTTATAGAAAGACGGTGAGAGATAATTGGTTGAATTTTTTGTAAACTGTTTCCAATGAGTTGCTACAGGGAGGTAATTTTCGGTTTGTCGATAGCATTTCCGGTTTCGGTGCGCGGGTACTTTAAAGCAAAAAAAAATCAGTCTTTTTTGCAAGTTTTGCACGTTATCGAAAAGATCCGTTCATAATTTTCAAGCAACTCAACCAGATTTGAAATCTACGTGCAAAATACGTTTAAGCTGGGAAAAGTCATCATAAGGAATTGGTTTCCGTTCAGAGATCATATTGTACACGTTGTTACTTTTGTAGGCATTGCTAAGCACTATGCTCACCAGCAGAAAAAATCCTATACTCAGTCTAAGTCGAATTTCAACAGTAAAACTTGAAACAAATGGGTCCCCTTGCTCAACTAAAGACTTGAAAACTTGCTTATTTATGGATATCAACGAACTGAAACTTAAGCGGCTTTTCGATGTTGTCCTGTGAATGTTTTCAGTGAGTGAATTAAAGACCAGAAAAGAAATGGTGAGAAGAAGTGTTGAGAAAACTTCACGAGTTCTCTAAAAGCAAATCCCGACAATGGTGGCAGTCCGCACGCAATAAACGTCGGCAAATTAATTTCATCCGACAGTTTTAATAGGGAGTATTCAAACTCGGCGCAATAATATTTTAGAACTGTGTAAAGGTAAATTAATGGTCGACGTCCTTCTGTTCCTAATTTTACTCCATTTTCACATGGATTCTTGAAGTTAAATCCATTTGCATGCACATACGAATAGTTTTGTATTATTGTTTGAAAAGCGTACATCAACACCAATGAAAACCTATCGTCCGTTTGGCTTTCTCCAAAGAACGTTTGCCATGTGGATCCAGTTTTCCAGTTGGACATTTCCTTAAAAGATAGAAAAAAGGAGAATGGCTCATATAAAAATCCAAGGCTATCATATCCGTTTTGGTGGGGTATAGACAACGAGCAAGTTGGAGAAAATAAAGACTAGGTATATCGTGTGAGTCTAAAATGTCTTTTATATTCACATAGGTTGGACTGTTTTTGACTTGAAAGCAGGAAAAGCAAGGCCGGATTCCAAGAACGTTATTTATGCACAATGTACGTCTCATGCCACTAGTTTTCCATTTTTCTGTTGTCACCATCACAACGTAAATTCCATTTGTAATGTGAGTTTGTGTTCGCTCTATTTCCATATTTACTGCAATTAGATATGGTTCAAAACTTTTATAAATCCATTTAGAGTAACATTGTTTTAGTTCTAAAAACAGTGATCAGAACTACTTACAACATCAATGTTAATAGATGGAACCATTGATGGAACATGTTTCGTGAAACCATTTTCTAAACTGAACTCGTCTATATCTATATCCTTATCACCAAATTGGTCGGTAACTTCACGTGGTTCAAAGTACCACCAATAAACTTCGTCAAGAGAAACAAAGATCGTGAGAAGCTGAGTTTTTGTATGAGTAACAACGTTAAGTAATGGAAATTTATATATGGAAAGTCTGACCTCGCAATTCCACGGTTTTGATTTTGGGACAAAATATTGTGGTGAAGAGACACGCAATGGCCATGATAATCTCGTGCATAAAGGTGGCTGCTGCATTCAGACGAAATTATTTTTGTCCCGTTTTTGACTTGTGGCCAAATCCAATGTTCTTCTCTGATCTATAAAAAATTTTCGTGTTGATTTTTAAAAACTCTGCGTGGTACAGTTCGTATCTGTTTAAATGTCTCAAAATGAGATAAAACTAGAGGAATTTCGGGCGGCTTTAGGTCAATATTTTGACAGTTATTTATGTGAACAAAACATCGGTCGAAGTTGCGCAAATAATTGTTTAAGTTTTCAACCGCATGAAACCCGTCAAGTGGAATTCTCTTATCAAAGAATGCGTTGTCAAATTTTTGGTAGTTTTGACTTGTTTTCAATAGGTCTTTTACGGTTCCAAAACTGTAGGAGAACTTTGTATTTATACACTCAACAAATCCCCACAATATAAAAAGGATTGGAAGCATTTCAAATACTTTAATCATTCCCATTTTGTTTTAGAAAGTTTTTACTACTTGAGTTTGGCAAAATTGAAAAGTCAACCAGTTGCAGAATAGACTTTCTCTTTACGAGCTATTATTCGAAGTTTTAGTCTTTTTAATAAGATGTACTGTTTTTCTCGTCAGTTTACTGATTTTCGCAGAAGAAAATTATTTAGAAAAAAGGGGCAATGGTGACTGCTTGGTTTCAGTTTAGTGCGACATATGTATGAAGGAAAACTATTGATTCAAATGGGAGATATTTGAGCATGCAAAGAAATGGGTGTGGCACCATCCAATAAATAAAATTGCCGAGGAAACTGTCTTGCTTGGTTATGTGGGATTAAGCTGCAAATTTGAGCTATGGATACTCTACTGTACAATGAAGCGGGTTCTTGGTTTGATTTCAACTCTTCAAATTTTAGGAAATTACTGTATTTTATTTTTAGAGTAGGAAAAGTCAATTCTAAAATACATGTATTTATTGTGATCACACCTGGCCGGTTTACACAGACAACTCGGACGGTTTCCTTATTACACGAGCTTAAATTTTAGTTCGAGATTAATCGGTTTAAGTACCACTGAATAATAAATACATGCTTATGTGGTTAGTTTAATCCAAAAAGTTTAACATGAAACCAGTTGCCAACAAAAAAGAAGCGTTTGGTATTAAATTTTTTTTTGCGTTCCTCCTTTATTTCAAAAGGGGTATGTCATATATTCTTTCAAAGACTTATTAGATTCAGTTTTACATAAATTGCTCATTTGTCGGCGTAGTATTTTCAAATTTAACCGGTTTTTAAGTACATTTTTGCACATTTTACCGGTTTTCTATACATTTTACAATGTTTTTTTACCGATTTTTATAATATTTTAAGATAAGTTACTTTGACCATTACTTAGCTGCCGCTTGTATCTAAAACCGTGCTACTGTTTTCTGTTCTTTTGTTGGTTTGCTGGTTTATCAAGCAGATCCTACATTTTTATCTCTTAGCCATTAGGAAACACACAGGCTTGTTAATGCAAAAACAACCTCTAACTGTGTATGAACTCTGCTGTATTTTCTATTCGAAATTGGAATTCCAAAGTATAAATTCAAAACTTCAAATACGGCATAAAGGAGTACATGTTTTTGTTGGAAAGAGGATTCCACAATCCTTATTATGAAGAACCAGTGTAACTTAAATTGGGCATAAACCAACATATACAAGCCAGATGATTTCCTCATCGACAAATTTTATTTTATTCTTTGGTACCACGCCCATTCCTTTGCGTGTTTGGTTATTTTACGATTGAGTCTATTCCAGTGCTTCAGAAACTGAACCTTTAAAGTAGCTGGCAGAGTTGCAGTCATCATCGCATTTAAGTCTATCTTAAGCTACTAGAAGCAGAACTTTACCGAATCACTGTCCCTGAAGCTGTTACGTTACTATAAAAATAAACTGAAAATTTTCATAAAAAGCAATGGAGATATATAGGATTTTTCAAATCACTTCAATCCTGTTTGCTTTTTGGGCTCTAGTTCGCAGCAAAAAGGAATACAGGCACAGTATTGGAACGGTAAATGACCTATTAAAAACAGGTCCAAATTATGACAAAATTGACAAATTCTATCTCGAAGAGAAGATTTCTAAGGGTGGATATTCTGTAGTTGAAAATTTAAACAGTTATTTGCGCAACTTTGAAAGATGTTTTGTACACATAAATAACTATCAGAATACTGACTTTAAGCAGCTGGAAATCCCGCTAATTTTATCTCATTTTGAAACTGCTAAGCTAACTATAACTGAACATGGGAAACCGAAAGTAGATGAGAACATATTTTGGATCAGAAAAGGGATTTGGATCCCAAAACCGTTAAGAAATGCCACATATCATCGTTTGGATAAGTTTAAGTGCAGCAGCAATTTTTTTGCACCAAATCGTCTTGGTTATTGCGTGACTCTAAATCACAAAACATTTGTCTCAAAATCAAGGCCTTGGACTTGTGAAGTTAAACTTTCAATATTTCCATCCCTGTATAAATATTTAAGACAAAGAATTCTTGAAGACTTAGGGAAGAAAAAAACATTTTTTTATTTTGACAGTGCGCATTTGTGGTATCATGAAATCAGTAAACACAAAAGCGATTTCGGTATACCACAGGGTTTCCCGAAACATATTCCATCAAGTATTCCATCTATTTACGTGGACCTTTTGGATATCTCCGATCACCAAAATCTGGCGCTAAAAAACGCGTACTCTAACGAAATTTTTAAAATGTTTTCACCTTATCAAAAATATGACAGAGATAGATCGCAAACTCTCATAGAAAATCAAATTTATTTAGTGATGCTGACAACAGCAATACGAAAGTCTAGTTGGATAACAAACACATTGTATATAATCGACGTTTTGGGAATCCTACCATGCTTTTCCTGTTTCCAGCACAAAATCAAAACAGGCTTTTTTAAAATAAAGGACTTAGCACAATCCCAAGAAGCACTAAGTCATTATCTTACGAAGCTTTCCAAACATCTAAATCCCAAAAAAACCGATATGATTGCTCTGAAGTTTTATGCAACTGCATCTCCTTTTGCTGACCATTTGACGAGCTGTCAAAATGTAAAAACGTGGCAACATTTGCCACAAAGTGATTACGTAACCGACAGATTTTCATTAGTTTTGCTACACGTTTTCCAATCAGTAATACAAAACTATTCGTATAGTTATGAAGTGACAGAAGACCTTTTTGATCCGTGTGAGAATGGTATACAGTTGACAGGAAAAGCTCGTCGGCCAATTTTAGAGTTTTCTGTTGCCCTCAAATACTACGGCGCTCAGTTTGAATACTCGCTATGGAAACAATCGGATGAAATCAATGTACTCAAATTTGTTGCCTGTGGGAAACCTCCATTGTCTGGATTTGCATTTAGAGAACTTTTTATCATCTTTGACATCTACATTTGGATGTTATTATTCATCTCCACATTACTTCTCACAATTTCCATCTTTATGTTTAAATATCTCACCGAAAATATTCACAATGCAACTGCAAACACTAGATTTACTTTCGGGGTGTTAATATCCATTTACAAGCAGATTTTTAAATCTTTAGTTGAGCAAGGGGACCCTTTTGTTTCCAGTTTTACTGTGGATTTGCGGTTACGATTGAGTATTGGCTTTTTTCTGCTTGTTAGTATAGTGCTTAGCAACGCGTATAAAAGCAACAACGTATACAACATGATCTCAGAGCGAAAACCAATTCCGTATGAAAATTTATCCCAACTTGTTTCCGACAACTTTAAAATTTATTCAAAAGCTAGAGTAGAAAATGCTATGTGGTTTTTTCCAGGATTGAAGGAATTAAAGGAACATGGAGTTGATCTCTCCTCGTTTTTCAATGAACGCCGGGAATTTAACATGGGTCATTCTATAAAAGGGTTATCTGGTTTAATTAATGTAACATCTGAGGTGTATACACAAATAATACAACGGCTTTCTACTCCGAATTTTGCATTTGCAAACGAAAGTCAATACTTGCACGACATGCTGAACAGGAGTGTTAAGTTAATTCCTGGAATTAACGAAACACTAACTGCCATTGCAAAAAGTCTGTTCTCACCAGCTTATGACACTTTTACCACGTTTAAAATGTCTCAATATATAAAGTATATGAGCAACATTGAATCTATATTAAGCGCGCGACAAATAAAGGATGCTGTAAAATTACTGGAAGAATGCAATAACACTGCTTTCATATTTCCCAACGTGCTAGCAAATGAGCTTGCCCAGAATATGCCAAACGAACTTGGCAAACTAGTTCACCTAGGAAAGGAAGGGTTTTTTGAACGGTTTTACTTATTACATTTCATCGGTTTAGTGCCTCCTTTTGTTATTGACGCAGTTAAAGTAATGGGGTCGTCTGGAGTATTAGAACATCTAGTAAACTTTGTTGTTTTGAAATCTATGCCGGCGGAAACAAGAAGTGACGCTCCTAAAAGGGCAACAATGGATGGTAATGTACCTGTGGTGTTTGTACTTTTGCTGGTTGGTTATGCAATAGCTACAGTTGCAGTATGTATGGAGTCATACAAAAATATGTTTGCCACAGCTAGAAATCTAGTCGTTTCTTTGTGGCAAGGATTTACTTTGGTCATTACTACAATACATAAGAGACGAGCCCACATTTGGTGGGGTATATCTAGAATAAAAAAGGTTCTTTGCACACCGGTTAATTAAGTTTTAATCCGTTGTCAATTTATAATTTGCGATATGAACATACTAACTGTCTGTTGCAACAGTAAAAAACAAATTCCCAGTTCATTAAATAAATTCTAAGAAGATAACGTAGTCAGAAGATGAAAATACTACCTAATTAATAATGCATTATTAAACAAATCACATTCTAAAAAATAAGCACAAACAATATCTACTGTAATAACGTTAAGTTGGATTATGAAGAAAAATCGTTCAAAGTTCTATAATTTAAATAAAGCGCCAAGATATAAATGTTAATCAAATCCAAATAAATTTACTGTCTGCTTAAATTGTATAGCTGGACGGATAGTTGAATGTTAACGAGTTGATATTCGTAAATAAAGATTCTGTGTTTTACTCCTAATAGCAGAAAGCATTATACGTATTACACGGCACCAACAAATACAGTTTTTAAATAGATATATATAGATGTTTAAATATAAATTAATATTATAATATACTTAGTACGACAAAACTGGTTGACTACAACCAACTTGAAAAAATGGGCCAAGCCTTTTTTTACCACATGTAAAATTTTATAAAGAATGGCTGGATACTCCATCTGCTCAGTAATATTCTTTTGTACATTAAGCTCTTGCATTCAAATGTTAACTTTGTTGACACGTTACCGTATTTATTTCACCCATTTCGGTACTAAAAACTACATTTGTGGTTTCATTAATTCAAAACTAAGTTGTAAGAAACTAATGCCAATCATTATGCAAGCAATGACAAATGTCCCAACTAATGTTTCAACTTTCGTGGGAGTTTCACTAATGGTATCTTCTTTTCTATTCGCAAGAAAAACGAAGCTATACAAACTCCCATTGCTTAAACCCAAATTATTTCTGATGTTGAGTCCCCGTAAAATATTGAGATTGTGAAACATTCTGTATCTGGAAAGAGCCCTATCATGTAATCCACCCTGAACAAAATATCCCAAAAACTTTGGAAATCGAATAGTAAGAAAGGTGTTAATACCACCCCAAAATTGAAACCGCTTGTGAAATGGTGCCTGTTTTGGTGAAATTTGGTTTAAAGTCGATTTACCAAAAAATACAGCATTTATGCCACTTTCGCAATTGCCTTCGCAAATGACGGCAAATTTTGAAAATACTCGGTTCCCTTTTATCGTAACCTTTGGACTTTGATAAGGCTGAATATTTGGATAGTACCTAATCAGCGTGTTAACACCATTTGATGCATTTTTTAGCGCTTCCATGGAGTCAACCATGGTGGTTTTTCGTAAAAAGAATGAAGTTTGTACAATTTTTAAATATAATTTTGCCATTCGTGATTCCAGATTACCACTATTTTTCCAAGTCAAAATCAATCCCCAAATTTCCACAAAGAATGCCTGAGGGAGCAAAAAATCAAAATCCTCACGCTCTAAAATTTCATCAACGCTTGTTGGAAAATCCCTTGGTTCTTGCTCAGCTGCAATTAAAGAGTATAATGAAGAGGTGTAAAAATTGCGCAACGAAAATGCTGATATAACCCACACAACTACGAAAACGTTACCCCAAAAACTTGCGCTTTTGGGCTTTCCGCCGTATTGTTCGAGCAGAACTGCGTACTCCCAGAACATAGCTTGAGTAACAGCAGTTTTTTCCATCCGAACTAGCCAAATTGTGATTAAAGTTGTCACCACCAAACAGCATATCCACACAGAGCTATTAAAAGGTGTTAAAAGTGCACATAAGTTTGATTCCAAGTATATTACTTTTGGAAAAAGTACTTGAAATGTGATGTCCACCTGAACATTTCCAAACGGAATGATAGTTTTCAAATACATCGAATTTGTGGAAACTATAAGTCTAATATAATCACGATAAAGAGCTGCACAAACTGCAAAATTGGAGCAGTTTACATAAATAAAATAAGATTTAAATGTTTCACAAAGGTGTAAGGAGGCATCAACAGACTGACGTTTCTGCCCAGCGAATAAACATTTTTGATTGTATCTTTTAGGTTGTGCATGCAAATCAAAGTGAAGTTTTTCCCACAAATGTACAAGGTCACCGAAATTTGAAGTTTCGGCAAGTAATTTTTTCGGCACGATTTTGAAGCCTTTAATCTGTAAAGATAATGACGTAGGATGATAGAATCTATAAGCGTACCAGCCAGCAACACTTTCCCAACATGAAAAACATCCAATGAACACGGAACTATCTTTCGTACTAGCAAAAATTATAATAGCTGTGGTTAAAACCTCGTTGACAAGCTCCACGTCATAAGAATCAATTAGTTGTGCATTCCAGTGTAGAAGAACTACTGTTGGTATTATAATTGTTTGACGCTTCATTTCTACAAGAAGCTCAGCTTGTAAAGTCCGGTGTTCCCAGTTGTATGCTGGAAAACTGGAATCAGAAACAAGGAGGAGATCAGTCGAAGAAAACTTATGCTTCGAAATGACAATAAAAGTTTTCCATAGAATGTATTCAGTTGTTGACATAATGATTGAGTTTTTATCTATAACACGGCTTAAGTTTAAGGCTTGAAAAAAATACAAATCATCAAAATTTAATAAAATACATTGCAAAATGATACACACTTCAAATGTACTAATTGTTACTGGGTTTCGCTCATCCCAAATAAATTCGACAGTGGAATTCCGAAAGTGCTGGGTCAACGTAATTTGCAGTTGGGGCCAAGTTGCCAAATTTTCAGAATGCTCCATTGTAAACTTTATTTTGAGTATACGTCAAGTACATAAAACCAGACAAATGCTGTAACTGCTTCACATATGTCGGATATCATCATGCTCATATCTGACATACAATAATGTTTCAATTTGGCTTTGTCCCACTAATTGCGTTATACATTGTTTAGAGAACAACTTGAAACATGAAATTATTTTACTTGTTGCTAATACTCACAAAGAATTCAAATTGACAAAAGCGGGATCGGCAAACAAATAATAAAAGGATATTGTTGGTTTTAAACAAAAGCTGATTGACGTTCATACTATTTAGATTTGCTAACATAAAAATGTACTGTAAATAAGACCAAGCTTAGGGTATAAATTGTATTGTTTGTTTGATCAATTTATTTTACAAGAAGACAGTTTGTATGGAATATCTTAGAACACAATACGTAAATATTTGTTTACGTTTGGTAGAATAAAACTTATAAATGTAAGTGTAGGTCAAAATAAGAGTGTTGAGTAAATTGCTTTTTCTGTTTATTTCAAATCGCATTAAAAATGTACATTGTTTACGAGGAGCCGTTACTGTCTATCATGGTTGAACGATCGACCAAATGTGAGCGTGCGAGTAGCATAGTGAAAAAAGGAATGTCATAGGAACTGTTTTGTAAATTGATCAAAAAGATTACTGAATACATACATCCTTTTAATATTTCATTCAAATCATTACATAGTGCAAAAGAATTTTTTCTTATTACAAAGTGTTAATTTTAAAGTTGAAACACATTAAATGTGTTTACTAAAAAAATTTTTAGTAAATATTAAAAGGTAGCAAATAAACACCTCACATTGATTTGGACATGGTGCATGTTATGTTATGCCGGAATGGAACATTAAGCTGCTCCCAAACATAAATGAAGCATTTGACAATATTTCAAGATATATTGAACACCCCTTTTAATGCCCTAAAAGTTATAGCTGATATTTACAGTTTACTTCTTTCCGGCGTAAAACATACTCGGTTTACACTCAGTTGCAAAATATTGCTACTGTAAGGATTAGAGCTGATCAAAATATGTGGTAACAAAATGGTATCAATGACTCCATTTGTGAACGAACGTTCACATACATAGTTTGGTTGCAGCTTGAGAACGCATAAGAAACATGTATTTATAATAATAATAATAATAATAATCGTTTATTGTCAAAATGGAACCCTCCTTAGAGGTGTCTTACACCATCGACATTTGTCAAATTGGATATATACATACTTATTTAAAACGCAGAATTCCATACATTGTTATTGATTGTTATTAAGATTATAGATCAATTAAAAGAAGTTATATAAGTATTAATCATTATTTTAGATTGAACAAGTTTTTCTTATAACTAGATCAATACATTCATTAATAATATCATCACAGTCTTCAGTATGTGTACAATATTGTTCTGTTTGTTGCATTAAAAGATATGTCTTAAGCTTAGAGTAAAATGAGACAGGTAGATATTGAAATTGAAGCACAGAATCCGGTATTGTGTACCATTCAAGTACACCTCTGTATTGTGGGCTGGATTCTCCCCATTTACTCATGTTCGTTTGACTAGGAAGTTTGTAGGTACTAGTTCTTGTGGTTTGCGATGTAAAACTGGAAATATCAAAGAAGTCATGGAAATAACCATATTGTAGTTGGGTACACTTGTTTACAAAAGAGACAATTTCATATGTATACAAATATTTTGAGAATAGAATGCCTAGGTCATTACATATTTGATTGGATACAGAATCGTATTTTCGCTTGTTCAATATATATCTAGCGGAGATTCTTATAATTTTATCCATTTGTTTTTGGCATGCGGTGTTATATAACCATACCGGACTGGCATATCGGATGTGGGACAGTACAAGGGAATTTATTAATATTGTTCTGTTCTTTTGGCTTAAAACATGTTTTATTGGGTAGAGTTTAGCAAGTGAAGCAAAGCATTTACTTGTTACAAATTTTGTGTGCTCCGACCAGCTCATGCATTCATCAAATATTACACCAAGTATTCTGAGTTTGGAACATCTTTCAATGTTAACATTATGTAGCTTATATTAAAATTAGGTACCTTTTTTAACGTGGCAGGTCTACCAAAAATAATCATTTTACATTTGTTAGGATTAAGTTTTATATTGTTTTTTTGTACCCAATCATCAACGGTACCTAGGTCAGATTCAACTTTTTCAATAATACCCTGTAAATCAGTCAGTAACCCTGCAATCATAAGATTGGAGTCATCTGCGAATAATTTCATGACACAATATTTTATGTGTAGCGGCATATCGTTTATAAAGATACTAAATAGAAAAGACGAGATAGCCGAGCCTTGCACTATACCGCGTGTAGTTTCCTTTGTATTCGATCGCTCAGTTCCTGTGTCTTTACGTATTTCAACATACTGATGTCTTTCGTTTAAAAGGTTTCTTAGTAGCTCACAGTCAATCCCATACCAACGTAGTTTTTCAAATAATATGTGTAATGGTATAGTGTCGAAAGCCTTTTCAAGGTCAAGCGACAGTAATATTACAATATGATTCTTGTCAAGAGCTTTATGGATAAAATTACTGATAGCTAGTAGTGCGTGCACAGTGCTGTGATTTTTTCTGAAACCAAATTGGATATTCGAAAGGAATTTGTGATTTTCTGTGTATCTTGTAAGCTGAGTTAGAATGCATTTGTCTAGTAATTTTGTTAAATTTGGTTGAATACCTATCGGTCTTGTTTCAGATGGGGTGCTGGGGTTCTCCTTTTTAGGTACAACTACTATTCTTGATGTTTTAAGCTCAGTTGGAATGGAACCTTCATATATTAAGGCATTAAACAGTTTGGCTATTGAAGTACAAAAGCTCTGTGAGGTGAATGCAAAAGAGAGTAATTTGTTTGAAATGCCTACTGGATCAGTACTATTGCTTTTTTTATTTTTCATTTTTCCCCAAGCTTTGATTATGTCGCCTGTTCTGAATTCATTCAAAATGAAAGAATGGTTTTCCGTGTTGATCCCATTTGGCTTGCTAGGCATTAAAATATTGTCCAGTTTTGTCGATATGTTAATATAGTGGTCATTCAGTACATTTGCGTCCATGCAGAGATTTCCCATTTTGACCTCATTAAGAGGGTAAGTCGTGCCCAACGCAGACCAGAGGTTGCCTTCGCTGACTAATACATCAAGGTGATGCTTAATGTCATGTTTTTTTAACCATTTGGTTTTCTTTTTTTGCAGCAACATAAATCTACGTGTGTTCTCACAAGGACGTTTTAAGTACGTCTTATAAGAAGACTTACTTAGCTTGCGTTGAGCTATGCTTCCTTGAGATGGTTTGTGTGCAATGGGCTTGACAAGTACTTTTCTCTGTCTAACTGGGCAGCAATAGTCATACGTTCCTGTTAGCTTGTCAATAGTCAGAATTGGATTGTCAATGGGATAGTAAAATACACGCTCAATGTTTTCAACTAAGTAGCTAGCTATATTATCGTTGATTTTTCTAGTAAGAATTGTTCTCTTTTCTAATTTTGGTACACAGCAGCTTATGGAGCAGTCTACTGCAGAATGATCAGAGATTTCTGGGTCATATACACTGGTACTTAATATTTGTGAGCTTGATTTAACGAAAATTAAGTCCAGAATATTGGTGTGGCGAGTAGGTTTACAAATGAGTTGTTGAATCTCACAATGTGTTGTGTATTCGTATATTGGGTTTATGAATTCATTTTTGAGGTTAAAATCCCCTGCTATTATCATATACTGATTAAGAGAATTAAAATATTCTAGAATTTGTGTGATGTATTTGTAGTCTTGGGTTAAAACCTGTTTTGTGTAATTTGGGTGTCTGTAAATACAGACAACGTTGACACTTCTGTTGTATAAAAGTTGTACTTTCAATGCTAGAGTTTCTATGTTTTCTGTGCTTTGAATGTTACAATTGATTGATTTTACTTTGAGGTTATTTTTAACGAGTATCGCGATGCCTCTCTGTCCTTTGTCATTTATATCTTTCCTGTATAATGTGTATTCTTTGAAAATTGGGGCAGTATGAGACTCTTTTAAAAACGTTTCAGTGATGGCAAATATGTCGTAGTTTTTAAGATTAATTAGAGTTACCAAATCAGTATAGTTTTTCCGTAATGACCTAATGTTTAGGTGACCAAATGACAGTTTCCGGTTGTATCCGTATGATTCATGATGTTTGGGTCGAGTTGTTATGAGTTTGGCCGGTCGTTCCTTGGGGTTGTTTGATGATGTTGATAGTTTATTTGTCCGGCTGGAATATTCTCTCGCGAGGATCCTTGGTCTAAAAAACTAGGTCGAGTTGGGATTGTGCGCCTGAATTTTTTCGGTGGAGGTTTGCCTGTATAACTGCTTGTCATTCTGCTTCCTGATGAATCCACTGATTTGATTTCTCCATTGATGACTTCATATGTTTCACCTCTTGATTCTAGTTGTCGCTTTTTCATGTTGATGTTACAACTTTCACCGCTATTAATGATTTCTGCCTCTTTCTGCTTCAGTATGGCGTGGTCGCGACGTATGGTAAATGGGATGTCTGGTTTTATCATGATTGGATTTGGGGCTTTGTCACGGTTGCGGAAGATATAGTCTCTTGCAGAGATAGTTGAAAACTTAACTTTGATGGTCTGATTTTATCATGAGAGTACTTATTAATGCGGTATGCTTTGTCAGGGCGCACTGTTGATTTGGGATTTTCACACTTGTCCGTTATAGTATTTAGGAGGGCACATACTGCATTGAAAAGTTGAGCTTCTGATTCATTGTCATAGTCTTTTAAACCAGTAATGATTATGTTCTTTTCACGTAACTCAACTTGTAGACTTTCGAGCTCACGTTGTTGCTGAGACACTATGCACTTCAGTTGCTTATTCTCATTTTCAAGGTCACCAAATCGTTGGTTGTTTTCTACTGATTGAGTTTGCATTAATTGATGCAGGTTGTTGATCTTTTTCTTTGGGTCACTTAGTTCTTTTCTTATGCGAACTTTTAGCACCTTTTCCATACTTTGTGTCATGGCTTTTAAGAGTGCTTTTTCACTGTCACCAAGTTCCGAGTTTATTCTTTCGTCGTCAATTTCTTCGTTGGCGGAGCTCCAACCGTCATCATTCTGTTGAGCACTGTACGTGTTCATATCGTCGTCCATTTTATTCAAGTGGTTTGTGTTGTAAGACAGTTTGTATTTGTTCTTTATTCAGAGTGCTGCTTATGTATATGAGTTTGTTTGAGTGAGGAGCTAAGTGACAGGCACGTCTTGTCGGTACGAAGAACAGAATGCGTAACAAAAAAACTTTTTATTACGGAAGTAAATGAAAAATGTTGGTTTATATTCGCAATTTTATCTAGTCAATTATGCCATGCTAATCCGTAGAAATATTTGAAGCACGTCATTGGCATCACTCATTTGCGTACCATGAATGATAATTCGAAGCATTATGAAACTCATGAGGTTGAAATATCCCCAAGTCACAATTGGCATGCACTTGAGAAGAAGAAAAAGTAAGTCGTTTGTTGTTGCATGAAAGCATTCCGCAGTAAAATCTATGTATTATATATCATGGTTTGGAAAACACAAAGATGAACATATTTCTTGGGGAATAATTTACATATTGTGCGCTCACATCTCCTTAAACAAACAGAAGATCATTTCTACGTAGTCTCATAGCTTCAAAAGTAATGTTCATGCTCATGAAACTTCTTAATGCAGAAGCATAATGCATAGTGATAAGAAAAGTCCATGCAGAGGATGGCGAGTATCCCTAATACACTAATTAGATTGATACATCATCCATTCCTTATCACGGTCTATTGTAATGTAAATATGATGATCATGGTGTTTCTTATCTTTTCTAATTAGCATAAAAGGGATACTCGACATTTTCTGACTCAAATTACATTAACTATATATTGGTACCCAGAAAGCGTGAACCATACACGTACAGGTCTGGGCTTATCTCTTCTATAGATCATAATCAACCGTCGTTCTACTTCGTTAGCATTGTGATGTTGGACAATGTTGGTCCAAACCGAATCCCATGGGGCTTCCACTTCCAAGCACAGAATACATGTGTAAGAATGCCTCCATGTTTTTTGAGGAATTGCTTGTGTTTATTACTTCAAATTCATGAAGGATAAGTCGTCTTAGGAGCTTCTGAAACAAGATCAAACTGACTAACTGAAATTGGTCATCATTTCTTTCAGAAATTTTGTGAAAAGTCCACGCTCTCAGCCCATTTCTAAATTTTCAGCTCAAACCTACTAGGTTTTCCTAAGAAATATAAAAAACACTTAATTTCCTTCCTTGTTTTCGTTTGGAACTCAACTATTTCGTGCTCACTTGTGATTTAGGAGTTAGTTTCCTTTAATTTTGAATCGTATTTAAAGTTACGCCAGAATTCTGTAAGAAAGTAACCATTTGTTTTAGTTCAGGACTAATATTGGAACCCGAAGATGCCTCCCATTAGGCGCACCACTCCCCCGCCTCTACCAGTTTCCAAGCGGTGGTATATCTATGCCGAAAGTGTGGGGATGGCAAGTCCTACACTGCTGAGCAGTGTGACGCCCACAGAAAATGGCACAAGGAATGTGATGCGAAGGCTCAGCGCAATCTTCGGTCATCTGACAGGTAATTATCAACTTCATTTTTAATAAAATTAGGCAATCATTTGGGACATTTCTAATGACTAATTTCCGTCTTTGATTGTTAATTTTTTAGGCACCCTTTCTTTGAAGAAATCCCTTCATCCTCCGAAACTGTTCGTGTTCCTGGAAAGAGGACTGGAGCAGCGTCAACTCCAGATGATGCTCCAAAGAAGCGCCGTTCGAACAAGGCGTTCGACACCGGTGTGATTGGGTAAGCTAATGATATAAATGATAAATTCTAAATTGAATTAAAAATAGTTAAATTCTAAATGCTCATAATTTATTCCACGTTTTAATTCCAGAAATTGGATTCGTGGCAAAAGTGGATAAGTCGGGTCGGGAACACAAAAAAGGCAACTTCCACTACACTACCTCCGTTCCTTCTTATCTTCTCGTCAAAAACCATTAAACTATTTTATTACATCGTAAATATCCACATTACAGTTTTTATTTTTTAACATATTGTAGTTAAATACTCTTTCAATAAGTTTTTATACCTTTCGTACATGTTTTTTCTCTCGACTTAAATATTTTTATGCTTAATCTCCATAGTCCACCCAGTGATCGTATCATTATTAGATTATCCATCAACGTCTTAAATATCTAATTTTGATCACAGTGTGAAAATCATTGAGGCTTAGGTTTAGTTGAAAATAGTCCAGTGAAATATAATATAAGTGATTAAAATTATGTTACCAACGACTTAATTTATGTCATAGTGTTTGTAAACTATTGAGAGCCGAAGAATAAAAGCTTACGTAATTATATTGTAATCTAAAAACGATCATATGTACAACCTCTGACATTTTATTCCTTCTTGTTCGCATTTAATTGTTTCAACAATTTAACGACATTCAACGTTTTTAGCTCTACGATCCATAAAATCCTCGTGTGTGTTATATTTTTGCGGCAGCAATTGTTTTTTCTTTAAGGGGTTATCAGTTACATTGTTTCATTAGTTAGTTAGGCTACATTAAACTATAGGGCACTTTCCTTAATTGGTTTGGTTTAGAATGAATGCTCAAAAGAAGTTGGGTGGAGTCCCTCCAGCACAAAAACCTGGGGATAGGAAGGCCACCCTGCCTAGCACAGTGGCTGCAAGACGAAACATCAAGAATGGGAGTGAAAAGACTGGCTCCACTTTCAAACCGGATCTCAAGGTTACGACGCTCCAGAAAGGAGGTTCTGACTACAGGTCACCAGGAGGACAACAGATACTGTCAAGAAACAAAACCGGAGGAGCAGTCACGCTGAAGCCAGGACCGTCAGTTTCGTCAAAGAATGTTCCTCGTACCAATCAGCTACGAATCACTGCGACTTCAAAGGGGACAAACCAGAAAGGTAGTCCCAAATCAACAGGTGTCATCTCACGAAAGGAGCCTTCCAGCCTCGCACCTGCTGAGCAACGGTCCACCCGTCAGCCTCAGTCACTTTCCAAAGGAGTTTTAACCCCAACGCGTAAAACACCGACCCGTGGAGTTCCAGCTGTTCGGAAGTCTCTCACGCGGAGAGTTCCAGGTACTCGTAGGTCGTTGACTCGTGTTGCAGTCCCTTCCATTTCCAGTTCAAAGAAGCTATCGCCAAAGAAAGAGCAGAAGGACGAGTTGGAACAAGCGCAGAGCCTGATTGCAAACTTGAAGCTTAAAGTCGAGGAGTTGGAAGAAACATTGCGACTCAAGTCCAAGGTAATTGTCACTAAATGGGGGTTGATTTGGAGGTGTAAAGCCAGATAAAATTTGTAAACTTAATTTTTAAAAAATAGGATGAATCTGATTCTGATACGAATCTGCCTGACGTTAAAACCAAGCTGCAGGAGGCGATGAAACGTATTGAAAACCTTCAGCTGATAATGAAACGCTTCTTCGACAAATAGAGACTTTTAAAAGTTGAACACCAGCGTGAACTAGATGCAACCGTCCAAGACTGTGCCACAGTCATAAAATGCGGGTCAGCTTTTGGGACGAGAGCAAAGCGGAGTGTGAAGAACTGAGGAGGAAAAACTCCGAGCTGGAGTCCAAGTTGGAGAGCCTTCTGCTGGAGTCTGGCGTCAGTCAAAAGGAGCAGAAGCTGAATGAGCTGCGAAAAACTTCAGGCGGAGTGTCAATCAGGAACGCGCTCTCAAGTGGTGTCAAAACTGTGTCAAAGATGTAGACCTTGAAATCACAAACTTCAGCAGCTCCTGGGCCGACGGTTATGCTCTTTGTGCTGTGCTACATAGTTTGGATAAGGCGATGATTGATTTGAGCAAAGTGGACAAGGCAACTCCTCAGCAAAGGTTCGAGGTTGCTGTCGTTGCGTCTAAGAAGATGGGAGTTAAGGCTGAATTGGTGAGTGGTCTCAATTATGCTGATTAAAGTGATTTTAGAATATGTGGATGTATTAAACACTCTTGATTTATCAATATTTAGGACATTCAATCCATCCTCAGTTCTGGGAATCCGCCTTGGGAGCTCGTGATGTCGTATGTGTCTGAAATTTATGCTGCTGCTTCGAAATAAGGAAGTTTTCTATTATAAAAATATCTTGATACTTCAAAAAATCCATTTTTATCATTCTAACGTGTTTAAAGAGTACAGTAAATTATTTACAAACGAGAACAATATGAAATTGGAGGTTAAATCGCATAAAGCATTTAAATTTTGAAGGAGACTCTCCTCCTTCAGGGAAGGAACTTGTTTCTTCTGTGGAGCCACCAAACTGATAGCTGGAGGATGGAGAGGTGCATCATCATCATCAAGATACAGCTTCCGCTTCATCGTCCTTGTGTCACCAATCCTTATCAGGGACGCTGTGCAAAGCTCGATAGATTGGTTCATACTCCCTCAACTGATCCATAAATCCGTTATTCACTCTGATAGAGTAACGCTTACTCTTGACCAGAGACGATGCCTCGTTCAGCGAGACCCCAAACCTAAAAAAGCATTTAATTTTAATCATGGTATATTCTTTTTGATAAATGACGGTGATAAGATTAAAACTTACTTTGACATGATGTAAGCCAAGACGAGTGCAGCAGAACGGGAGTTTCCGGTGCTTCCATGAACCAGAGCTTTGCCTCCGTTGGATAGACACTCGTCAATAAACGCGTTGACAGTTTTGAAATGCGGGATGATACTTTCAGTGTCGCTATCTGGAAAGCCATAAAAAAGAGTCACTTTCATTCGTATTCGAACTAATTAGCATAGTTTTAGGCAAAGTTACTCACCCATTATCTCAACAATGAGATATTTAAAATGATCAGGATGATTGGCCGAATTAGATTTCTCTCCATGAACTGCCTCACAACAACCACGTGAGTTAAGCCAGCCTCCTTCATCTCATCCAGTTTAGCTCGGGAAGCACAAGCGTAGGGACCTGAGAATTATAATTTAAAAAAATTAATCAACTTTTTCTATTGACTTTTATTGTAGGTCAATTGACTGACCTAAAAAGAGTCCAGGTATAATTTCCTGCATGTTTCGTCTCATGTGATAGATACTCTTCGGCCACTTTCCTTTGTGAAGGAAGCGGGGGATAATTTGGCACGGGGTAGTGCTCCATCAACACCCCCTTAATATTGTCAGAATCATCCACTCCAAGATCCATGCTTTGAAAAGCTCCTGCATCCCCTCCTCCATAACTGGAGACTCTTCCATTACCTCAACTTCTTCGTGGTTCATGGTTGATTTTGGTGTTGGTTGCGTGTCTAGATTTTTAAAAAATTAAATTAAGTCGCAGGAAACACTTGGAAATCAAACAAAATGTTGTTGGAATTTTACTTACTCAGAAGCTTATTAGCAATACGGAGGAGTGAGATTGAATTGACTGTCCAGCAAATCGAAATATTATCCGACGACGTTCAACTTTATCGCACAATCAGATTTTATTATGACGTTATCTTGTCTTGTCTTGCATTTACGACACGACGTTGTACTATGCAAACCCAGAAAATGCTCTTTGTATCTTCGTTGCTTATACTTGAACAAAGGAATTGAGACTGATGTATATTGAAATTATGCAAATTGATTCTAAGAAATTCTGCATGATTCTGGCAATTCGCCAGCTCATACAAAGGTGCCATTTAATGGTTTCAAATGAAACTAGTTTTATTGCGTTTGACAAGGTTAGGCTCTAACTCTACGTGTATTAAATTATCAATCAGTCTTTATGCTGCTTTCTTTCCCTTTTCTCGCGTTGAAAACTTTAAATATTTAAAACTAAAAAGTAACTAATGAGACGGCAGAGGAGGCCACACCTGCCAGGCTATGGGACAGAGGACGAGGTTTGCTGGTTTCGGTAAGTATGAAATTTTGCGTTTTTAACTGTTACTGTTTTGTCAACTGCCACAATGATAAATTTTTTACAGCAACAATCCAACGTGCCTTTGACAACTGTCTCTGGGAGCTTCTGGAGCTGAGGATGAAAATGGAGAGACTGGAAATCCGGTGGCAACTACATCCAGCTCTTCTCAAATTGTTATAACTGCTGTGACAATCAAGCCAACTCCTGTTCTTGCGGCGATTCCCAACAACTTTAAACTGGAGTCAGGTAAAGTTTCGCTTCTCCATTGAGTTGAACGTTTTTGCGCACGTGGCCAGCGCGGGTAGCGTTCCTCTCATGGATTCGACGTTATGGATCTCCTCGTGGACAAAATCTTCCGAGATAATGAAGGGCGCTACAATCTGTTCCTGCTCGAGGCCACCATTTGTACTACTTCAACACTTGGAAATGTTTGGGTTGGCCCTTCCAAACAGGAATATCTCGCGAGGGCCCGGTTTCGTCACATGTTTCAAATGGGTGGGAATCCTTTTGTCATTTTTCATTTTCGATCAGTCTCCCACACTCCCCATGATTGAATTCACGTTGGAATACATGCATCCAAAGTATCAGAGGGAGCAGTTGTTGTGGCAAAGTCAAGTAACACTGGCCGTTTGGAGGTGGACAACAATGTAAATCGTCGCATCGCGCGGGGGTCAGGGGGACTTCTCATATCCAAAGAACTATTTTTTCCATCATGATCATGAGCTGTTTCAGAGGGGAATGTCTTGGCTGAATGATGAAAGTTGATACATACCAGCAATTCGTATTGAAAATGGTTCGATTTAATTATGATTTTAAAATAAAGTGGGCAATTGGTTTTATTGAAATTGTAACTAATTTCTTGTAATCGTAAATTTATTTTATTGAGCTAACATTATATCATTTTGCTGAATGAAGTGACTAATATCTGAATTTTGCATAAATATTCCTCTTTTACATGCATTTCTGAATTTTTCTCTTCGTGTATTCTGCTAAACACAAGACCATCATATAAGCATTGAACGTCATTTCATATTATTATTATTATGCATGTATAATATCATAACTTTTCATTGGTATTTTGGAATTTGAGGTAAAATTGCAGTCCGAACCTGTACCTGAACATTTCATAGGCACTTGGCAGTAATAATAAAACAGCAATACTGATATTTCCGCTGTCCAACTATTCCGCTTTCATAAGCGTCAACGCTCACTGAGCGTCGCTCAGTAATAGAAATACGGGGATTTTGCTCAAATGCCTTTGTTGAAATGTGTGTACGTGTGCTACAACTTCAATTCACAAACATATTAACCACAAATTTCTGACGATGTTAATATTCCGTAAGGTTTATCATGCCTGAAAGCAGTCCAAACCTCACAAACCAGATTACGTCATATTAGACTCAACCACAGTTTAAGTAGAAGAAGGAACGGTTGGGTTTCAGCTGCTAGATTCTATACCACAAGATTTGTATTATACAACCAAATTGTTTTAATTTTGATTTGATTCTGCGCTTCATTGAAACCCACGATTGTTCATAAGACTTTTGAGGATCTAAACTTAAAGATTTTAAGCCAACTGCGTTATGTTTGTACTAATTATTTTGTTAGTGATTGGGAACCAAAGTCTGGTGACCCTTGCTCAAAATTTCTCAACTCAAAGTGCCCCAAAAATACAAATAAAATTTTTTAATGGGACAATTCATCTTGTTAGCCAGGCCTCGCAAAACCTACTCATTTTCAAAGAAGACTTGAGCCCCATCGAATTTACGTGCATTGCAGACTACCCAATTACCTGGGAATACATTTATAATGACGAGCCGGTAATATTTATTCAGTTTTAACTTTTACGCCAGATGTTTTTCTTTTAAAATTAATAATTTCTAACATTAAACCTTGTAGATGGATTTAGGAGACCAAGTTGAGTACCAAAGACTCATTAGGAATCCATTACTGTTCCAAACCCCTAGCGAGAACCGATTTCTTGTTAAAATAACGTTCTGGAAACTTTTTGAATCCCAAACAGGAAAATATGTTTGTCGAGCATTTCAAAATCCAAAATCTC
Organism: Orchesella cincta; assembly: GCA_001718145.1. Classification (NCBI taxonomy): domain Eukaryota; kingdom Metazoa; phylum Arthropoda; class Collembola; order Entomobryomorpha; family Orchesellidae; genus Orchesella; species Orchesella cincta. The sequence continues at coordinate 14,319 of LJIJ01000744.1, read as the reverse complement.
ACGTGAATCTTTTCATATATGGACTCCGAATGTTTAACACTGTTCAGCATAGAACTACATATTTAAATGAAACGGATAATCCTTCCATTGGAATATATTGTCCAGTGACTAATCCTTATTTTCCAGTTACATTATACAAGAAAGTCAATGTAACCGATGAAGGCTTATGGGTAGAAGTGGCGACTGAAAACGACCCAAATATAAAAACTGATCCAATTTTCGGGTTTAAGTTTATTAACACCACGGGACCTCCAGATAGCTATTTGGGAACCTAAGAATGTAGAATTGAAAGTGGAAAGAATGCAATTCTTGAAAAAGTCACAGTAGTTCTTCATACAGGTAAAATATGCATACATCACCAATTCTTTTAGGATCAAGTTTCAAATCTTTTAATGATCATTTTTAGGTGAACCAAGTTCCGCTCATATAAATGATTTGTCTGCATGTCGTCATAACCAAAACCTTGCTAGCTACCTTCATTCGGCAGCACTAGAAAAGTTATGCGAGAATTCGCATGCGTATTATCGAAACCCCATGGGTAGCGAAGCATGGAGAAAGGAGTCGTCTCTAAATTTTACGGACAGTTCAATGGAAAATGAATTTCTTTGTGACGATGCATGGAGTTTGAGGAATATGCCATGAACATAAATCAATCAAGGAGACTTGCTTTTACGAGAAAGATGGTAATGTTGCTTTCATAAATGTGATGGAAACTTTATTCGTAAAATTATCTCCATTTTATGAGAACATTTTTTTGCAGCACCTCCAACTTTAGAAGCCACGGGTGAAGTATTTTCCATAGAAAACGGACAACGAGAGGTTACAAAGTTAACTGTCAAATTTAATGGACTTTGGAAACAAGCGGGAGGAAATTTCATTCTTGCAATATGCCGAAATGAGTTGAAATGTTCAAAGAGAGCTGGAAGCACAGATTTGGAATACTTACATGCGGGTTAGTAAAAACGATAAGCATTTATTTACCTTCTGCTTCCATTCAAACTGTTTATGTTTTTCATGTAACCTTGGTTTGGCAGCACCAAGCCACATCCGCTATTACCCAATGGCTTCGCAACAAGTTATATGGAGAAACGTAGAAGTGAATGGAACTGATATTGCCAAAGTCGTGGTTTTTCAACCACTCAGTGACTCACCAAAGTGGCATCCTTTCCAAGTGAAACCAACGATGAGAAACAAGGGAACGAAAATTCATTTCAGCTTCAACTTTTTTCTTCTTGTCAGTTATGCTCTGCGTTTTATGCTTATTTCTAGTATTAAATGAGTAACAAGCATTAAAAAATCTGTTGTAAATACAAGATGACGTTTAAATTAAAACTAACACGAATTTAAGTATATCGTAATATAAAGAAGATCGCTCTTTAACGCTTTGTAACATATATGTGTATCATTTCACGACCCCAAATTGTTAGCCAACAGATTTATGAACAGGTGTGACAACACAGCTTACACACTCGCTTCACAAACGAACGCAAACGTTGTCCAATTCACACACAGCAGCCAGCTATAAGCTCGCTACCAAACTATCCAGAAAATCGTTGATGATTCTTGTAGTGTATTTAAGGCAAGTTCACTGGCGCTGGCTGCTATACCAGTGCGATTATGCTTAGAAAAGAATAGGAAATTTTGAGTGTACCCTGTGTTAAATTTTCACAACAGCTATGATGTATGAAGCCGATGACCTACAGCTTAATTCATTGAAGAAATATTTTAGCCTGCTTAGTGAATCTATAGATTCGATTTGAGATCCTATCGCTTGGTAGTTTTCTTAGTAATATTGATTTGTATGTTAAAACTATATGTGATAGGTTACCAACATTTTGCTATCCAATCCAAATCCAAATGCATGTCAAACTGTCAAAGCATTCTGATTTTTTCAACTGTGTTCTACGTTTTTCTCGGAACATTAAAACCTGCAAGCAGTTTTCAAGGTTAAGGTCTGACACATCATTGTAGTTATAGGAAGTTATAGCCTCTGCAGGCTGTACACCAAGCTAGATATAGGGCATTGTATATACTTATATAACAGCGTTCCATTTTCCTCCCTCAACTCTCGTATCCGTGTGTTTCTCTTGCGCGTATATGCTACACCCAGCTCTGCTCACGAGCGTTCATTGACTATGAATGAAAATGATAATATACTTACGCCTTATGAATTTATGTTTTCTTGTTAGCAAACGGCAAGACATAAACCATAACTTTTTGAACTGCTATTCAAACTGGGAATTTTCATTTAAAACAATAAGAATAAAGTGTCTTAAAATTTTGTTCCTAGGCCTCGGTTTATTCCTAACCCGGTTTATTAAGCAGCATTTTAGGTGTAAAATATATGATTTAAAAAAGTTAATCAAGCTGCAAGACGTGTGCAACAAGTAGAAATAGAGAATATGAAAATAATGCATGTAAAACATACGCATTCATGTGATTCATGCCAAATACAGCTTCAACTGCATTTCAACAGCAATAGCATGTTCTCGTGAGTAGTAATTGCAAAAAATAGAGCTTCATACTCTCTACAAACTATGATAACTGGGGGAGATGAAGAATGTTTATTTTGAGGAGCTGGTGTAGTCCATTAGGTTGTGGGTTGAAGAGAAGAATAATTATGCAACTTGATATCTCCATAATGAAGTCGAAGTTGTATATCTGGAGCAGTGTGTGCAGAATGAGTGTTGCTCTTCTCCGTTATCATGCAATGCAGCACCCCATCACACATTCAACAGGTAATTTGAGAACATGCCCATTCCCTTTCATTCTGTCTCATCGAAAATGGCAAAACCTATGGAGCCAGAATCAGTGTCTTTACTCCTTTCCTTTGTCATTCTTGATTTGCTTACTCAATGTAAGTAAAATGCAACAGACAAATGGGTTCGTATTCAAGTCGACTTTGAGCATCCTCAAAATGTTAAGTAAATTAACACAGCAAACACTGCCTGTCTCGCATAATATTCCTTGCTAATATAAGTTTGCAATACCAGAAGCTCACGCTTTCACGCCCTGGCTTTGGGTTTCTTCCAGTCTCTCCTGCATTCAATTGAATAACTTGTAAGGTTCTTTGAGTCAGTAGCAGTAGGAAGCTGTTATAAACAAGATTAAAAATCTGCAGTGAAGTCTGAATTTGGATTGAAAAGCTTTGCATTCTCTTTTTCATTGCCTACAAGCTGCCTTATTTTGGCAATTCGCCAGCCAACGCAAAAGGTATTGGGTTGCTTTCCGAATTCCAAATAATTCGTAAAAAATACGTTTTAATGTGTTGACAATTTGATATAAGTAAATGGCAAACAATAATTGGTTTATTCGGGCCGTTTTACCATTTTACTTTTAAAAACCTACTAAATCTAAAATTTTGCTTTTTCTAGTAACTTCCCATTTCAAATAAACGAAGAAGCTCAAACTATTACTTATTCTCAATATGCGAAGGAGGCAGGGAAATTCCCGAGGCAGGAGGACCAGAGGCTTGGTAAGTTGTTTCGGCTTGTAGCTTCATAAAATGACAATTGATAACATTTAGGCAGCTGCAGATCTTTAACAATATACTTTATTGTTAATTTCTTAAAGCAGGGACCCAGCGGGGCTTTGGCGAATACTGCTTCTGTAGCTGCAGAACCCAACCCGGATGTTAGTGGGGATGCTTCTGTACCAGTTGCTGGGCCAAGCCGTGGAATTGCAACTGCCTCAGCTTCCACCCAAACAACTCGTTCATTACCTGAAGTGGCACGTCCACCCATAAATTTCAACTTTAAAGTTCTTCCGGACATACCATTAAATCTCGCCAGCAAGTTGGAACACTTTTCCACCCAATGTGCACCCCTCCTCATTCCCCAATTCGGAACTGCGGGGGTATTAAGAACTCTTGTTGACAAAATATTCACGGACAATTTTGGAAGATACAATATCTTCCTGGTGGAAGCTACAATTTGCCCTACCAGTTCTCCTGGAAGTGCTTGGCTTGGACCCACTACGGACCCAATTTGACTGGTCAGATTTTCGCCATTTTATAAGGCTAATTGATAAAAATTACGTGGTTCACGTTTTTGACCAACCTCCTACAATTCCCGTGTTTGAGTTTACACTGGAATATATGCATCCAAAGTATAGGAGGGGCAGGTAGCGGAGGAAATCTTTGCCAGGGCCAGTGGCCGTTATGAGGTTGGCAACAATATGATTCTTCTTCGCTCAACTACCAGTGAGGCTTACTACAGCTACCCAAAGAACTATTTGTTCTACTCCAATGTGCAATAGACGAGCAACCCTATTCCGTTCCGTTCGAGTATAAACTGAATTTTAATATATTGATGTTTTGAATGCAACTTTTATGCAGCTGGAACGTACTTTTGTTTTAACATGTTTTCACTGAACAGTAAAATAAAGCGCTTTAATTTCAAATACTTTTTATTCCACTGTTTTATTTTACCCTAATATTATCTTACTGAAATCCAAACGTTCATTCAATTCATCAGCTACATCTTTATAGCAATTGGTATAGAAGTTTGCATATAATTTGCAAAATATTCGCAATCGCTTTGCATCTCAGACATTGGAATGCATTTGGCAATGCAGTATGGCTTGAAAGTAACTTTTCCGTTGTTTCGCTCTTTGTGTTTTTATAGTCTGAACTAATTTATTCCATATATTACAATTGACAGTAGGAAAATGTTACAATAATAGAAGTAGTCAAGTCAAGCTTGATTTAAAATTTAGGAGTGGACGTAAACATTTTTTACGACGATTAATAATTATGAATTCAATTGAAACGTTTTGAGAGGACATTTTGATAGGTTTACTTTATTGTCTAGCTTTCTGCGCAAAACTCTACGCTTTCTTCAGGACATTAACAAATTCTAAAACTATTATCCTAACCTATTTAGTTTTTTGGAAATCAGAAAAATTCAGCTTCGACATATTTAAATGATTATATGTTATGGATATTTTGTTATTGGTAAGAGATTAATATTAAAAATAACAAGATTAATAATTAGGTTACATAAATTAATATGCGTTCGATCATTACTAGGCTGCAGTAACCAGATTACGTATAATAAAGATGGAATTGAAAATAGGGAATTCCAAAATTGTCCTTTTAAGAAAATCCTTTACCAAGTTTTAAAAACTAAAACACTCTATGTAACATTTACATACGTAATAGAACTAAAACTATATACAAGGTGGAAGTTTTATTACCACCTTTTTTTGAGGTCAATCATAGTAATTTAACCAGCAGTATAACCAATAAACTACGAAAAGAACGAAAATAATGTATTAACTAACACCGTTCAAAGCTATGTTGATAGTTGACAAACACGGTAGTTAAGAATTCCACACATCTCGTAAATTGAATAAAGCATTGGTGACCAGTAAGCGAAGTTGGATGAGCATACAAATAAAGAGTCCAGTGGCAGGATCCACCTCGGAGCAAGTTAAATTTGCAGCCATGGAACAAAAGGTACACCATACTTGCCCAATACCAAGCCACACTGATTTTGATTGTGAGGGCTGTCTGTCTTTCCTGTTTGGAGAAAGTACCATACACATATTGCAAAATTTATATTGAATTGGGATTTTTGTATAGTTGGATACTAAAAATCTTGATCTTTTCTAAGCTTTACAACTTACAGGATAAAATATCAGAAACAATATTCCTGCCATCGCTTGAACTATTACAGTCAGAGCAAAGAGGATAGACAAGGTCACATGCAGGATGGCTGTTGAAGAAACCAAATAATATCAAGATCAACCCAGTTACCAATATTACCTATACACTGCGAGCATAATGCGCAAATGCTACACATTTTACCAATTTCGGAAACATTTTCATCCCAAATTTTAATATAGGTGGGTATGGCAAAATCTTAAAACCATAATAAAAGCCAAATAAATTGGCTCAGTTTAGCCCTGATATGCCATTTCTTTGTAAAATTGTACGCTCTATCCAACGGAACTCTCAGTTTTTGAATTTTAAAAGTAAGTACACGAACCAAGATTTAAAAAATCAAATACCTACAAATGTAAAATTGTGTAGCATTTGCAAATTGCAATTGAATCGGTGTACTCCAGTGCTGAAACTTTCATTATTTTTCACCTATTCCATTCATCCAAATTACTTGTTGCTCGGCCGCCAAGTTTCCAACATCAAAACTAGATATAGCTGCCAAAAATAGCAAGCTCAAGTTCATTGGCAAAGGTAAGCAAGTGTACAGTAACAGAATGGCAAGGAACTGTAATTTCAATTAGCTCACTTTACTTCCTTATTAAACTTTTATACTTCACAAAATTAATTTTAAAAATTATGTTTTTATTACTTACCCAATCCAAATGAAACAAATATATCGCAATAAGTTTTCTTGTCCACATTTTGACCCCTTGAACAGTGCAGGGAGAAATTACTTGCACAATTTGTGAACACTAATTTAGCAAGCGAATAACGATAAACGAAAGGTTTTCGGATACCTCAAATACCAAACCTAGTGTTAAAATTCACCAAAAGTTTAATGGTAGTTACGTGTTTGAAACCACAGGCAGTGCCTAGATGTTAATTATTCAAACCCCGAGTGAAAAATAACACATAAACAAAACTGAATTTTCTTCATAAATAGAATCTACTCATATTTACGCAGTCAAGAAACTCAAGTACGATCTCAAAGAAGTCACAGTCCAGATCTCTCGTACAACGGAATGAAATTCCAGCCTCAGTCACAGAATTATACTTAACACTAAAGACGGAATCGACTTTGCCATGTTATGGTAAGTCGTTTTTTATAGCTATTATGTAGGATGCGTATGTAGGAGCCGTATGTAGGTAGGATATATTTTGTAAGGCACACTGAAGATTCAATGCGAAGATTCGAACAAGGATACATTACTCATTTTAGACAACGAATGAATGTCCCAAGTTAGGTTTGCATTCGTATTTCTATACACATACGCCTCAAAGCTCTACCTCGCCTCGTGACGCATTTTGTAACATTTAATACGTATATCTGACCAATTTGATAATACACCATGAGTAGTATGTGTTTTTTATTTTCATACAATCATGTACAAATCAAAATAGTGAAGTGTACCAGGGATCAAATGATACGCTTCGTATTTTCTTCTGCATCTGTAAGCGAAAACGTTTTCACAACGACAGAAAATACATCTCTGTAATGTATTAAAGCATGAGAAAATGCATTTTAACTCAACATGTTGGATTTAGCTAGTTAGGTCAAAATCTCCTTGTACAAGCATTACTGACACTGACTGCGAGTGAGTAAGCCACGGGTGCAGAATCTTTTGTAACGTTGTAACCAGGTTACAGGAAGAATTGGGGGCGACGACAGCAGCTCATATACGGGGCATTAAGTAACATAGAGGAAGATGGTCTGTTACAGGAAGATTTCGAATCCTTAAAAGATCTCCCCGAAGTAAGGGAAAGCACGAGAGTGATTCTTATTCAAGCGAAGAGGGTGCATGCTTATGCCTGATCATTTTAAACATCATCACTAACTCAAGCTGCTACTGCGAACATTTCGAGTTAGAAACAGGAAAAAATTAATGCGAGTGTGTTTATTATTACGTAATAAAGTCAAAGAGTTCTGTAACACTGCTATTATGCTTAATGCCTTTAAAAGCCTAGTTTTTAATACATCGGGAAACATTTCTATTGTCATTTGCCACTCGCAGGGGGTACGCATTTGTCATATAAGTTTTAAGAACATGTAAGTAGAAGGAAACCAGCATGAGAAAAAAAGCGACGAGTGAGTTTAACGCAACTAAAATAAAATTGCAGTTGGTTCATGTTTACAAGGTGTGTGTCCTCACTCTGACTCACACATACTGCATTGTGAAGGAGAGAAAAACAAATCAACTGTCTCTTATATGTAATGAATCAGAAATAAGTATTGAGTATATTCTATATATATTTTCATATATATAGAAATAAGTATGTGATATTCTCTAATATTTGCAATCACATATTTGCATGTGATTAGACTATTGTACTCCGAGCTTTAATGTGAGCTTTCAGCTGCACTGGAGAATGTAACCATTCATTTGAATACAATTATTTACGCAATTGTAGGTCACGTTATGAATAGTCATACTCGACAGGACCGTGCATATTTTTCACATCCTCTCGTTTTGACCCGTTACTTTATACCTGATTTTGGGAATTTACTTGCAACAATAATCGGCGTATTTCTCACAAAATAATGTTGCAAAAATTAAAACATATATTATACGATTGGATTTCAGTGTCAAGTTAGTATAATACAGCTAACTTTACTTGACAAACTGAGAATTTACGCTATAGATTAGTTACGTTAATTTTTTAATACTTTATCATGATTCAGTATCCAACGACTATAATCGCTTAAATTCAGGAGACCCACTTTAAGGAGGTATGGTAGCAGTCAATCCATGATTTTTAACGAAAACGGAATCCAGTATCGCAGTGAGCATGTAAAAATGTAAAACCGTAAACCTTGATATGTGTAAACGCAGTCTTTACTTGAAAATGTTCGATCGTAAAATAAGTCAAGTCAAAACAAACCAGCGTTCCAGAATAAGCGTACCTTTATGCTACATATCTTTCAGTGTGCAAGTGCGATGAATACATTGAAGTAGAGTTTAGCGAAGATGACAACGATGCTTTACTTTAAATGAAGCAGGGGATTGCACGCTCACTCAGAGAACCCTCTTATTTCTTTTGAAGCAAAATACGAGCAAGCTTGTCGTAGCATCATAATCATAAATATCCTGTACTTTAAGTAAGCAGATATGAGTATGAGAGGAGTGAAGAAGAGCAATGTGTGTGAATGGATTAGGCAACCCAAGGAAGGAATGGGCATTTCAAAATTAATTTATGAATTTATGCAGAGAAAATATCCCCCTTTGTATCACACAACGTTTTCAATCTCTTAAATACTATTGTTTTAAAGTAGCGTGAATCCGAAAACGGCTTTAATATCTAAGGGTTATGTGGTGACTACGATTTTTAGCTTTCATATTATGTTAATTTAAGTACTAATACTAATTAGTTGTCGTACAGTCAGTAAATGTAAGCCAGTTGGAATATTGTGCAGACCGTTTGATGATACATCGATATAATGAACGTTGAGTTTACAATTTTATGGATTCATCTGACTCATACTTAATGTTGTGGAATGCAGAAGGGGAGAGATGTCCCTCCCTTGTTGTAAAAATATTGGGTTCTATGCATTGATGAAGAAGCAAGTAGCGCATATATTATGTTCACAATTATACACTTGCACATCATTGGAATGCGTTACTGCAACCTTGAATACGAGCTGGAGCTGCACTGGGTAGAGAAACGGCATTTTGCAACGCAACCACTTGTTGAATTCATTGCATTTGCAATTGTGATCTCACTTGCAATTGCACTTGCCATATTAATTCTGGACTGTAGCATGTTTTTTTCCATATCATACAACGTTATTTCCTACATAAATTAATTTTTTAAAAAATTTTCCTTCTTCATCATTTAGAAAATTGTGTAATTCTGTCTGAAAAATTAATCACATGGATTATCACTGCGTCTCAAATTTTTGGTTGCGTCCCAAGAAATTTGGTTAATAGTTACTTTAAAGAAACAAAGAATTTCCAAACCACTTCGATTGACTGTATCAGGAAATAAACAAGTGACCTTCCTTAGTAGTACGTGTGACCAGTGGTGTGCAAAGAGTACATTACAGTTGAAATATCGTTTTTTGTACAAACCAGTTCAATAAGCAGAAATTGTTCAAAGTTCAACATTCTTCCTTAAAATCCGACTTTCCATTCTCACAAACAAGCTCAACCATAACACACGATGACAAGCTACCAGAATATCTTCGTGCCACCGTGGATGGTTTCTGGGAAAGACCCGACGAAGGCAGAGTCAGCTTCTGCCTCTCTATTGGAACCAGAAGCTCATGAAGTTCATCACGATGAAAGAAAATTGTATTTGGAATCCGCACTGCTAGAAACGCTAGTGAGCTTGGCAGATTTGGAACCACTCGTTAAAAAACCAATTGGAATGAAGCGAAAATGAGTGATGGCAACTCAGATCATTCCATTGTTTGAGAATGTCAACGAGATTTGCTGCACAGTATCTGAATTTTGTACATCCAGCTCGTGTCCGGATATGAACGGTCCTGGAATGAGATTGCATCCTTGGTATCATGAGAAAGGGAAGAAAGCAAAAGTATCAGCTCCACAATATATTGATTACGTGATGACTTTCATTCAAAATACTATCCATGATGAAACCATGTTCCCAACCAAAGCAGCAAACCTTTTCCCATCGTCATTTACAATAATTGTGAAGAAAATTTGCGAGCTGTTGTTTCATGTAATAGCTCACTTGTATGAGAACCATTTTAAGGAAATAGTGTTGCTCTCGCTTCATGCACACTTGAATTGCGTCTTTGCCCACTTTGTGATTTTCAATGAGAACTTTCAGTTGGTAAAGAAACATGAGACGGAAATTCTACAGGATTTGGCTGTGGCGATCAAGCAAAATGTCTCACCGCAATAAAGCCACCAATGATTTAATTTAAATTAAATTAGATTGACTATATCAGTGACAAGTTTTTGTGTTTATCATAATATTCCATTATGTTATGCAATGGCTAATGCAGATATGACATTATAGTTTTGTCTATATTCATGAAATGACAAAAAAATGTGTACGTTTATTTATATAGCTGTGTAGCAAGTGAAAAGAAATCAGCGATAGTGAATTAAGTGTAGATGGTTCATTGTCTCGTTTGCAACCAATCGTCATTCTCAGTTAGTGTTTAATATACGCTTTTGAAAGAAACAATAGGTAGTAAATGAGGAAGCGTAAGTAGAACACATTGAAAAAAAGTTGAAAGGAGTTTGGAGAAGGAGGTTAAGTAAAATGCAACGCTGCGTTAGTAAAAATTGAACACGGAGATGGTACATTCATAAATGCTTCCTTTACTCTACAAGGACAAATAAAACAAGCATTGACAGTGTAACCCAGGACCTAGCGCCCCTAACCTGTCGATTGATATACTACCAGAAAACACAAAACAATTTTATTGCTAGTTCGTGAAACATCCTGCAGTTGGCTGGAGCTTGCAAAAATAATTAGCCTTTGTGTGTACATATACAATATATGAAGAACGTTGACGTTACGTAAAGTTTTTATGAACAAAGGGCAACAAAGAAATGTTTACATGACAAAGGCTACACAAACGTAAAAAAAATGGTTTTCAAAAATAACAGTGACCTGTTTTCTCTGAAACAGGTGAATGTTTGTGGTTTACTACGTTGAAGTCTGAGAAAATATTGGCAAAATCAGACTAATCTTTACACAATAAATAATTAATTCTCGTTACTTTGAAAGATTGCACAAATCATTTCTTCGTTTGCGATCTGAAATGCTCATAAAAACTCCAGCCCATGGAGGCTACGAGAAAGGAAAGGGTTTTCCAATTTCCCGTTTTCTCTCTGGACGTGAGTCAAGATTTAAAAACTCTTAATTTAAAATAAAAAGTTATATACTTAATAATAGTGTCATGAACATACGTTTATTCTTCATCCCAAGAGATTATTGATGAAGTTGCCATCATTAGTTAACGTATCAAATTTTTCTTTATAACCTCTCTTTATTTAAGAACTCAGTTTCACAACTTCACAAGTCAAGTGACAACTACATGTATAATAGATTATCCAGAAATATACCCATTTTTCTATAAACACTGGTTTACAAATTAAAATTTACCCAGACGTAGATGCTTAAGACCGTAACCAAGAAATGGAACAGGTTACGGAACCTCAACCATGTACTTTCAGTTTTTGGGTTGTCCGGTACAACTTGACATTAATATTTGTTCTTGCAATCAATTTTGACGTTGTTGAAAAAGCATCAAAACGGGTTTATGGCTTTTCCCAAATGTATTACAACGTGATGAGTATGATGACGACTGTCGGGATTGGCAGGGCACTCTTTTCGTTTTGATTAACTATTTATCTATCCACAAAATTTAAAATATGTAATTTTTCATTGGAGGTTTTTTGCATACGACGTCGTTGACTAAACTATTGCTACTTTATGAGTAATTCTTTCAAGTTACTTCCCGAAACGCTGATATAAAGATCAATTTTCTAGTTGACCGGTCTAGTGTTGAATAAAAGCTAAAGCTTTCCAATTAAAATCGCATTTGCTTCATTAGGAAGATTAGCTTACAGTTTATACTGTTTGTGGTAATAATTTTTATTCTATTTCTATTCCATTTTGCAGAAAATGCTCACAGTTTCTTCTCAGGAAGTCTCACCGAAAATTCAAGTTAGTACAATTCGATCTAGACTATAAGTGGAAACATACAGTATCCATTTAGAGAAAGCTCGCCTTCCGAAATTATTCGGCCCTTCACAGTGGCGTATTTCATAATATAAGAACAATAACAATGACTTTCTGGTTTTGTTGTGGAATATGGTTCAATAACAAAATGGAATCAAGAGTCCATCCATATTTCAGATCTCTGACGCAAAAATGTTCATGGGAAGCTATTGAAGCTCTGTTGAAGCTCCTTGATTCTCAAATGATGAATGAGAGAACACATTTGTCATAACTTTGTCCGGTTTCCTTAGGTGGAGTGCATGCATATTTGTCTGATGCTGCTGGAGAATGTGATCTTCAAATGACCACGAAAGTGCGAGATAAGCTTCATTTACTACTTGTTGTAATACTTGGAGTTTGAAAGAAAACGGAATCCACTTACTGGAATCAAAAGAGTAAATTTGTTTTATTCAAAAAGATATCAAACAATTTTAACGAGTAATTATTCACCCTTGCTCAGTTTGCTTATTGCGTATTTGTTGGTTGTTATTTTTGTAGCCCTACAAAGACTAAGAGCCACCTGTGAAATTCTTAGAAAGGATAATAAAAATAGCTTGTTAACCGACTTAGCTTTAATGGATTTTGGAGACATGCCGTGAGAGAATTATGGCTACATTTATTCCGACCGTGCGTCAGAATGACTAAAAAAATGCCCAGTGCCGATGTAACCTATTGTGGAAAATTTGTATGCATGTTGTATCGTTGTATTTTTATGTGTTTATAACTGACACTCCTAAAACGTGATTTTGACTTACCACATATATTGTAACAGAGCCGATCAAAACCAATTGTTTTCCAATAGCCACCCAACAAGCTATTCATTTCGTTAATTGTTAATGGGATTGCTGTAACGAATGTTTTAGTTATTTAAGTACGAAGGGGCTCGGTGAAATGAAATTTCCTTTACTAATTGAGTTTTTAAAATAATGAAAGTAATGTGTTACAGAATTTTAGTTTAAATTTAGTGGCTTCCAATGCTGGTTTCCTTTTCACACTATCGAAGTTTTTGAGTCAGACAAACTATACAAGCTTGTTTGTAAGCATTGGTTAATGGACGTTAATTGAAGTGCTCTTTCCTTTTTTTAAATGTTTATTTACATGTTTGTATATAATATATTTGCTTCGTTCTTTATTAGACCACTCATAAAGAATGAAATTCTATACGTAAATATGACAAACTTTTGGTACACTTAATATTTATTACACTTTTAAGAAACAAAATACAGATTTATCATAGATAGGTACATGAAATATATATAAAAATTGCAATACTATCATGTATGACATCACAGAATATTGAAGTTGTATAACATCTAATAGACTTAACTTTAAATAGTTTGCAATTATATCATGTAATAAAAGCCAACAAATTTCATTATGTAAAAATATTACAATCCCGAATAATACTGAAATTCTGGTTGTTTTTATACGAAACATGTTTTGATTCTGTACACAACTACGTAATAATTACACATTATTAATTATTGGTGGACAATCGTTTTGCTTGTTTGCTTACATTCGCTCCAAGTGCAAAGTATGAATTCACACCGTATAAGACTTCTTTATAAAATACAATATAATATTCTTCCCATACCCCAAAGTTGTGTACACACATCAAGTAAAACTTAGTCAGAATCTCTGGAATTGTATCAGTAATCATTCCAATGAGCACATTAATTGTACTACTACTCCTTATACTTACTTACTTCTATCATAGATATCTAATTATGCTTACGTACTTACAAAGAACACACAATGTAAAGTAAAGTTTATTGGACGAGTCGCGGCCGCAGCCATCTCATCTTTATTGTCAAACCATTACAAATTTAACTTAACTTTTGTGCCTTAACTATGAGCCAATTGGGTGCAATGCTCGTACCAGGTGGAGGGAGGGTGGGAAAAACTCCAAATTATTTATGCAACATGATGGAAAGAAAGCAGTTATGAATTTGGAG
>LJIJ01000743.1:0-77595 GCA_001718145.1 Orchesella cincta | reverse complement strand
AAACATTGTCCAATTTTGTTCACCAATGCAGCCGCGAATGATGGTACAAACCTCACAAGGGAATCTTTTGAATCAAGAAAACAAACAGTCGGACAGTGGCCACAGCGTCCCATTTAGATTTGCCCTTGAAGATATTCCCCATTTCAGAGGAAAAGTTTGCCCTGAAATCATAGGTAGCTTTAATAAACTTTTCAAAGCTGGATCCATTATTTGCCATCGCGTAACAGAAGTGAGCTTGCCAAATATTCACAACTAGTATGAAAATTTCCATTGTGGTGTCGGATTTCATCTGTAGTATGGGGTGAAGTTGTCTTCGAAAGTATATGAAATAGCTGCATCCCCGCAAGGAAAGTGGTGACAACAAGACTCTTTCTAAGAACGGATTTGTTTACAATAAGTTTTGATAGAGTTTCGTCCCATCTATAACAAGAGCCTGTTAGAAAGCTGGTCGCTTTCCCACTTGAAATGAGAGAATCCAACAATTTTGCTTCTAGATTCATTTTCGGTTTTTTATTTCTGCTTTCTAAACTCCAATCAGATGAAGAAAGAAAACTAGAATTGTATCCCAGCTCGACGTCAGTTTATTAAGAAACCCTTTTTAAAACAGTTTAGGGTAAATATAAGCTGGTCAGACTTTTTAATTAGAGGAAGTGTCAATCGTATCTAACGAAGCAACGAAAAGAAATAGTCCAAATTTTAATTAAGTTTTAAGCAAAGACGTAGAACCGTAACGGTGTTTATTGCGACTACAAATGGGAAACCCAGCTTGTATATGCCTATGACTACATATCACAAATTCTTAATTGTTACGCACTCAAAAAAGGCCGACTCGGGAGACATCTATAAAGTGATGATAATTAAAATAATACTAAACACAAACAATATTAAAATATTTTAAAAACACTTTTAACTATTTGACAACTTCGTTTGACTGGGGTGTATTTAGACGAGCAGATTTATAATGGAAATTCATGCAGGTACATATCATAAATTACGTACATATTTACAGTTCGAGGAAGTTTGTCGGAATTTGGGAATTTTAAAGCATGAAATCTATTTTAAATATTAATGTATACCATCATATTATAAAACCATCTAATTTTATATAAGCCGTAATAATTGTGTGAAATATAAATGCTGAAAATTTCCAATAACTACTGTACCTTTATTTTTAGCCTATTGTTTTTTCTGAAAATTATCTGTGATTCTGTCATGCGTGACCTTCCAATACAAAGATTACCGTGGCCAACATTGTTTCGCGGTTTTTAATACGCGCTACTGTTAACGTTTTGACAACAGCAAACAATCAATTACACGAGCCAGCGTAAACTCCAGGAAAGTATAAGGGGTCATTTTATCCACAAAATTTGTGCTACCAAATTCAACTTTGAGCACTGGAAGAGATTTCACAACCTTTTCCATGAACTTCCTATTCTTACCAGAATGTAATGCTCCATTTCTCATGTTCAACAGACATCTATGCGCAATATCATTTACCTGTCCAGCCAATCCGTACACAGCCAAAACTGCGACAACAGAGTAAGCCACAATCTGAAGGAGAAAGCTGTTGACCAATATGACACTGGAGCTCATAAAAGTTCCATCAGAGAAACTGTGAATTATTTTTACTGCCGACACCACTTCTATCGTGAGCAAGGTTACCAATAGAGACACCAAAATTCCCGAATGTAGTTGATTGAACAATTTTACCAGTATTTTGTAGCTGTTTGTATGAAGTTATCGCATGTTGAGTTTTTGGTTGAATTAAAAGGCTCTCATTTGCCATTTTGTTGTCCTTATGCCAATTCCTAATCTCATAATAATATGCTCATAATTATTAGCCGCTTCTTGTTTATGAATAATAATAAATGGAATAATGATTGTACCTTCTTATCATGAATGTGTAAGTCCGCAACGCTGCAACCACCACCACAATTTGAGTGTCAACCACGACAGCAACCTTCACAGAAAATGTCCAGATGAGCCAGTTTGTGATAACCGTGACGCCTAGTAGAAACCCTTGTGGTATAATGTTAGGTAGAGTTTGCATTGCAGTCATCATCAAATCCATGAAACCTTTTCCAGGTTGACTTGAAAAAATATTCATCGGCGAAGTTGGTAGCAGCAATGCCGAAATGGCTAAAATCGTCGGACAACTTTTCATTGATGGGTATTGCACCAAAAAGATAAAAAACCGAGACGCAGTCGTAACTCTCTTGATTGATGAATCTGCCAACACCTTTTTCAATTCTTGGGAATGACGATTTTCAAACTCACACGCGGAGTTAATGAACTCCTCTAAATCCTTTCCATTTTGAGACATCGAATAGCAGAAGTGGATGAGCCAATAGTAGACACGAGAATGAAGGGTTTCCATTGTGAGCCCAGCATTGCTGGTGGAATTTGTGAAATATATCTTACAAATAAAATTGAAGAACTGAATCCACCCAAGAATATGGAAACGCAGAGGCTTGCAGTGAATACACGCTTGTTTACTTGCAATTTTCCGCAGTTCTCATCCCATGTGAAGCTTGTGCCTGTGAAGTAATTTGCTGCTTTTCCACTGGTTATTAAAGAATCCAGCAACTTGGCTTCTTTAAGCATCGTTAAGTATGATTTAGCATAAGTGAAATCTGAGCTAATAATTTAGGTCTATACTACATGAGTATTAAATTGAAATTGAGGCAGACATCGAGGAAGCTGCTTTTAACATTTAATTTTCCTGGAATTCCGGTCATCATTTGAAAAATTAATTCGTTTCCACCAGACGGACTTCCCCTTGAAGCAGATATGACACAATTAAAAACAAGAGGAGGTTCGTTCAGCTGCTATTCAAGACAAATCAGAATAATTAAAATGGGATGAGAAGTGTCTCGAAATGTCCGATTGGATTTGTTTTTTTGAAACCTGAAATCAATTTATATTGAAAAACGAAAACCGAATTATTCTTTTCCGAAACAATATGGAAACTTTGAATTGTCAAGTTTAAAGTGGTAATATCTTTGGAATTCCTTTCAATGTTGGAATTTCGAGCATATTGCATGAAAGTAATGTCCTGTAAATTTTATCAGCCAACTGCCTATATGATAAGCTGCCTGTTGCACGAGTGTTTCGTCAGCACTTGAGTTCAGGACGCTTGTTGAATATTGGCTGATGCAATGCCATTTCAGATATGATTAATAAAAATGTGTAAAAAACTCAAGTGCTGACGAAACACTCGTGCAACAGGCAGCTTATCATATAGGCAGTTGGCTGATAAAATTTACAGGACATTACTTTCATGCAATATGCTCGAAATTCCAACATTGAAAGGAATTTCCAAAGATATTCCACCACTTTAACTTGACAATTCAAAGTTTCCATATTGTTTCGGAAAAGAATAATTCGGTTTCCGTTTCAATATAAAATTGATTTCAGGTTTTTCAAAAAAACAAATCCATCAGACATTTCGAGACCACTTCTCATCCCATTTTAATTATTCTGATTTGTCTTGAATAGCCAGCTGAACGAACCTCCTCTTGTTTTTAATTGTGTGCATATCTGCCTTCAAGGGAAGTCCCGTCTGGTGGAAACGAATTAATTTTTCAAATGATGACCTGAATTCAGCGAAAATTAAATGTTAAAAGCAGCTTCCTCGATGTCTGCCTCAATTTCAATTTAATACTCATGTAGTATAGACCTAAATTATTAGCTCAGATTTCACTTATGCTAAATCATACTTAACGATGCTTAAAGAAGCCAAGTTGCTGGATTCTTTAATAACCAGTGGAAAAGCTGCAAATTACTTCACAGGCACAAGCTTCACATGGGATGAGAACTGCGGAAAATTGCAAGTAAACAAGCGTGTATTCACTGCAAGCCTCTGCGTTTCCATATGTCTTGGGTGGGATTCAGTTTCTTCAATTTATTTGTAAGAATATATTTCGCAAATTCCAACAATAACGCTCAGCTCACAATGGAAACCTTCGTTCTCGTGGTCTACTATTGGCTCATCCACTTCTGCTATTCAATGTCTCAAAATGGAAAGGATTTAGAGGAGTTCATCAACTCCACCTGCGAGTTTGAAGGTCGTCATTCCCAAGAATTGAAGAAGGTCTTGGCAGATTCATCAACTAAGAAAGTTGTGACTGCGTCTCGGTTTTTTATCTTTTTAGTGCAATATCCATCAATGAAAACATGTCCAACGATTTTAACCATTTCCGCATTGCTGCTACCAACCTCGCCAATGAATATATTTTCAAGTCAGCCTGGAAAGGGTTTCATGGATTTGATGATGACTGCAATGCAAACTCTACCTAACATAATACCACAAGGGTTTCTACTAGGCGTCACGGTTATCACAAACTGGATCATCTGGACATTTTCTGTGAAGGTTTCTGTCGTGGTGGATACTCAAATTGTCGTGGGGGTTGCAGCGTTGCGGACTTACGCATTCATGATAAACAGGTAGAATCATTATTCCATTTATTTTTTATAAACAAGAAGCAGTTACTAATTTTGAGCATATTTTTATGGGATTAGGAATTGGCATAAGGACAACAAAATGGCAAATGAGAGCCTTTTAATTCAACCAAAAACTCAACATGCGATAACTTCATACAAACAGCTTCAAATACTGGTAAAGTTGTTCAATCAACTACATTCAGGAATTTTGGTGTCTCTATTGGTAACCTTGCTCACGATAGAAGTGGTGTCGGCAGTAAAAATAATTCACAGCTTCTCTGACGGAACTTTTACGAACTCCAGTGTGATTTTGGTTAACAGCTTTCTCCTTCAGATTGTGGCTTACTCCTGTTGTCGCAGTGTTGGCTGTAGTAGGATTGGCTGGACAGATAAATGATATTGCGCATAGGTGTCTGTTGAATATGAGAAATGGACGCATTACATTCTGGTAATAAGAATAGGAATTCATGGAAAAGATGTGAAATCTCTTCCTGTGCCTCAAAGTTGAGTTTGGTGCACAATTTTGTGGATAAAATGACCCCCTTAATACTTTCTGGTTTACGCTGGCTCGTGTAATTGATTGTAATTGTTGTCAACAAAACGTAACAGTAGCGCGTATAAAAACCGCGAAACAATGTGGCCACGGTAATAACTTTGATTGGGAAGGTCACGCATGACAGAATCACAGATAATTTTCAGAAAAAACAATAGGCCTAAATAAAAAGGTACACGTAGTTATTGGAATTTTCAGGCATTTATCATTTAATTTCACAAATTATTACGGCTTAAATAAATTAGATGGTTATATAATTATAATATGGTAAATATTTCAATATTTAAAATAGATTCCATGCTTAAAATTCCCCAAACATTCCGACAGCCTTCCTCGGAACTGTAAATATGTACGTTATTTAATGATATAACACCTGTGAATTCCATTATAAATCTGCTCGTCTAAATACACCCAGTCAAACGAAGTTGTCAAATAGTTAAAAGTGTTTTTAAAATATATTTTAATATTGTTTGTGTTTTAGTATATTTTATTATCATCACTTTATAAATCGACCGAGTCGGCCTTTTTTGAGTGCGTAACAATTAAGAATTGTGATATGTAGTCATAGGTATATACAAGCTGGTTTCCCATTTGTAGTCGCAATAACACCATTACGGTTCTACGTCTTTGCTTAAAACTTAATTAAATTTGGGATTAACTTTCGTTGCTTAATGTTAGATACGATTGACATTTCATCTAATTAAAAAGTCTGACCAGTTTATATTTACCCTAAACTGTTCTCAAAGGGTTTCTTAATAAACTGACATCCAGTTGGATACTACACTTTAAATTTTCATCTGATTTGAATTTGAGAAAGCAGAAATAAAAAACCAAAAAATGAATCCAGAAGCAAAATTGTTGGATTCTCTCATTTCAAGTGGGAAAAAGCGACCAGCTTTCTAACAGGCACTTGTTATATATGGGACGAAACTCTATCAAAACTTATTGTAAACAAATCCGTACTTAGAAAGAGTCTTGTTCTCACCACTTTCCTTGCTGGGATGCAGCTATTTCATATACTTTCGAAGACAACTTCACCCCATAATACAAATGAATCCGACACCACAATGGAAATTTTCAGAGTAGTTGTGAATATTTGGCAAGCTCACTTCTGTTACGCGATGGCAAATAATGGATCCAGCTTTGAAAAGTTTATTAAAGCTACCTATGATTTCAGGGCAAACTTTTCCTCTGAAATGGGGAATAACGTCAACAAAAAATCTAAATGGGACGCTGTGGCCACTGTCAGACTGTTTGTTTTCTTGATTCAAAAGATTTCTTTGAATACTTGTCCGATTTTGTTTACAATCACGGCAATGATGCTACCAACCTCACCATTGAATATTCTGGTTTGCCAGCCGGGTCACTATATTTTAAATTTGATTGCTGAAGGGATACACAACAGGGTTGGGGTAGGAATAACAGGAATACTCAACTGGATTGTGTGGACATTTACCTTAAAACTTGCCGTTGTGATCGATACTCAAATCTTGATCAGCGCTGTGACGATGCTGATTTATATTTCAATGATGAATCGGTAAATTTTGAATTGAATTGTTTTTATTCGTAATAAAACTAGTATTTTTACAACATTTTATATTTTCCTAGGAGCTTGAGAATATGCAGAAACAAGGCTTACAAACAACTTCAAATTCTAACTAAATTGTTCAACGAAATACATTCCGGAATTTTGGTATCGTTAGCCGCCACCCTGATCACAATCGAAGTGGTAAGTGCTGTGAAACTGATTCACAGTTTTTCAGATGGAAACTTCAGCGATTCAAATAGAATTTGGGTAAACAACGCCATGCTCCAAGCAGTATTCTACGTTGGATTGGAGATAGTGATTGCTTACGGGATATGCGGACGAGTGCATGATTTATCGGGAAAATGCTTACTTGGAATGAAAAAAAAGCTCTTGAATCGGAAGAGAAACCAAGTATCAGCGAAAACAGGTGAAAGCCCTGCCACAGCTCAAGATTGAATTTGGCAATACAAATTTTGTTGATAAACTGACTGCTTATATTTTCATAGAATTGCAGTAGCACGAGTAATTGATTTTTACTGCTATCAAAGAAACAATTTAGTTACAAGAATTGACAACACATGTTTAATATTGTGCATTAAAAAAATTAGTTAATATGTTAAGGTTTAGAAGCTGCTATTAATTTGCAAAAACGATAATTATGTAATCTGTTAATATTTCTAACTTTACAAGAGTTTATAATTAGTGTGTAATATTATGTAGACAAATATGTTAAAAACTAGATCCACAATTAAAGCTTTATTTGCAATAAATTTTAGAAATAAATAAAATCTAAAATCTAGACTTAAAATAACATGTAACTTCTTTTTTAGTTGAGCAGCAAAAGACTGACAATTTGATCAACACAAAATTGCATCATCACCAACGGAGTAGTCGGGTCAACATAATTGGATGAGCCAATGGTGATCCTAAATGGTTGAAAGGATTTCAAATACTTCTCCCCAAGTTTCCGCTCTTTTCCTTGCAACGCTAGAACAAACTTCTTTTTGAGAAACCTCAACAAATATTCCGAATCCCCGTTAAGTATTCCAAAAATTCCAAAACAAAAAATTATCACGATTGTGCAATCCACCCCACAAACCAAAAAAATGACAAGTTTTGGTAGTGGAAGGCTCAGCCCAAAACTAATCAACACATAATAACTTGTGATAACCATGAAATTTGCCAGAAAGAAAATCGAAATAGGGGAAATCTTCCTGAACCTTTGTGTAAAACCGTTGCAGAATTCGTAGCTCCAGGTAAAAACCAAGTTTTTCTATAGTGATATCTACTTCTTTTTCCATTTTGAGTCGAAAAACACGGATGTAGTAGCAGAAGCAGCAGCATTTCAAAAATACCACTTGGATTACCAAAAGAACGTAGTTTCCTCCAAAATCCACCATTGCCCAAAATGAATAAGCTAGAATAGCCATTAATTTTACCATCGACCTCGCTTTCCAAACAACGTGATCCAATTGTCCCCGGCATTCCTCAAACGTGAAATAAAGGAAAAGGGCCGGTTGACAGGGATTTAAAAATTGGGCAACGCAGTACGAACCAATCAATATCGGGGCAGTGAAAGCAAAAATCAATTGTAGAGGAATGAGAAGTCTTACTTCCCATTTTCTGAGACAATCCTCAAATTCAACTTTTGAATCTGTTTTATTTTCAAACTTGACCAGCAAATTGTACAACTCAATAATGGCTTGCTGTCGAGCTTTGGTAAATGTGGCTGCAGATGAGTAATGCTGTAGAGTCTACGGTGTAGAGTAGCGTCTCAATGGTTACGCAAGGGGCACAGATTTTTAGTATATATGATTTGAGAATAAAGGACAACGTCGAGTAAAAAAGAGCAACATTTTTGCAATCCTGTGGCGAAACTCACCTTTGATAAGACGGCCGTTCTTATCAAAAGTGAATGGATAAGTGCCAAATAGTTTAAGGGCTTTGAGTTGCCAAGCAAATAACTTTTCAAGGTGTTGACTCCAGAACATTTTGATATAGCAGACCTGTTAGTTTACAGTTTGGAGGAGAATTGCCTGGAAATTTCTAAACCCAGAAATGTTTCTTTTAGAGTATATATGCTACATCAGTTCAGTAAGTTCCGAAATCAAATTCATTATTCATAGAATTGCTAAGTGTTATTGAGCTGTAGCTAGTTGGTGAAGCATTGGCAAAAGAATTATGGATTCATCCCTGCCCTGGATTTTTGACAGGTAAAATTTTGTGCAACTTGCGTCAACATATCCAAAATATCCGGGAAAATATTGATATGGGAACAAACAAATGGAATGATTGGCTTATGGAAACGGAATTTACTCATTCAGTTCCGTTCTCAAATTCATTATTCATAGAATTGCTAAGTGTTATTGAAGTAGATAGAAGTGAAGCATTGGCGAAAAGAATATGGATCCATCAAAATGCTGTGTTTGACAGGAATTTTTGTCAACTTTCGTTTTGAATATGTAGCAGCTTAATGTCAACATCAAAATATCCGGGAAATGATTTGATATGGGTGACAAATGGGAAAGCGATCTCGTTGGTTATGTATCAACTTTTCCATCCAGTTCTGGTAAACGAATTTCTGCTGCCAATCAATCAGGAATATATTTGTCCTCTTGCATTTCCCAGTTGTTGTTTCTAAAGCTACAATCGGAACGAGAAATAGGTGGACAGAATCATCATGCAGATCTCCGTATACCCAGTAGGAGCTGAGTTTCAATACGTCTCCCTCATTTTAACCTTTAGGTACATATTAGTAAACCTTGGTAGCGCGTCTGTCGTCTTTTGTCTGTAAATAAAATAACTCTCGAACAAAATGAAAAGATACGGTCAAACCGCATATTCTACATATGATTCATGTGTAGAGGCCATAAAACCCTAACATTAAAAAGAGTTAATGAAAATGATGACTTTGATGACATAGATGATTCTTTATTTGGTAGGTTGTAAACGCAAAAATTAACCAACTCTTATGTAAATCCTATTTATAGGTTTCATACCAGCAATTGCTTTGTATTATGCTATTGATTATATTAATAGATGATGTTATATTGTAACAGTTGGAATTTCTAGAGGAATTGCAAACTAGAAAAAAATATTAAATTATCATGTCTGTACTCAAAGTTTGTTCTTCTTCAATTTGTGAATTATAGTCCATAATTCGTAGACAATCAGGAAATAATGTCACCATTTCATCACATCGCGACAAAATGATAGCCAATTAATTTTTAATCACCAATTACTTCATAAATTAAGATTCCCAGACATCATTCGTCATCAAATTATAAACCAAGGTAAAGCATATTATTTATTTTACCTACGTTTTTCGTTTAAAGCTCCAATTTGTTCAGATTTCACACTAAATTGTAATTTTTTAATTAAAAATGTTTGCTAGACAGAAAATGGGATATTTGTGTACCATGATTGTATTAATTTTTGCCTATTCTGTCACATTAACATTCAGCAAGCCCATCAATCAGGTAAAAATTTGGAATAGATTAAATTTATTGTGATAAAAATAATATAAACGCTCATTTGTTTCTTAAAGCACCTTAGAATTGCCAGATCACCAGAATATGGAGCGATGGACCTACAGGGAATTCCTACTTAGAACTCGGACAAATTAGATTTAAGCAAAAATTTATGTTCCCATTTAAAATCAATACATTTCGGTATAAATTGAAATGAATTGATGTATTGTTATTTTTTAAATTAAAAACAAATTACACACCTGCATAATGGGGAAATAAATTTTTCAAAACTGAATCTGTCCATGTTCTAAGTATCGAATATCTAAAAGTAAGTGAAATTCAAGAATAAAATGTTTTCAAAACTCTCATTTATCATACTTATTTTTGTAATAGGAGCCTCGACGATTTTTAGTCTGTTTTTGACAACATGTTCGATATAAATGCGGAGAATGGAGACGTAACTCATAGCCTAGGAACGGAATCAGAAAGATTTGCCAAAAATGCCACACACCAAGTGAAAGAAAGGCATTACGATGATGTTTACAATGCATTTAAAGAATGCAAAAATTGCGACAAAGCTGGTTTGTAAACAAACTATGAAAACAAAGTTGTTAAACATTTGTTCATGACAGAAAATATATATTTACTTACTTTGCTATAGGACTTGCGTCTTTCCAAGAGTAATGAACGCTGACCTCAAAATCATTGGAATTCAAAGGCAACTTTTATGTGTCATAGCGTGTCAACATATAGTTCCAAAATAAAACACCACTCACTTTTTTATTCTTTTTTGATTTCTTAAGTGGGTATTTAATTAGCAATTGGTTATTTATTTACCCATATATGAGTCTCATATGTTTATAAAATAAAAAAATCACTTCACAGCAGCCTTAATTTAAAATAAAAACGTTAATTTGTTAATTAACTTTTTTATGTTTGATTTTTATTATGATGGCGATTTCGGGGAAAATCATATCATTATTTTTCCATTGCCAATTTCACGCCGAAAGCCAATAACAATATTGTTTAATATAACTATTTAGCAATTGCTGAAGTGAATATAAATAACTATGCATAGCATTTAGTGACTTGACACAGAATTGTAAGTGGAAATATAACGACACATATTTAGTCGTGAACTTTTATTATACACAACAAACGTCTTTCCAAACGGTTACTTGGTAAAACATAATTTACTCGGTGTATATGGACGATTCGCTCTTCAACAAATTACCAAACCAATTTGGCATACAGTTTAGCTGGTAACAAAATAATTTCGTAATACGATCGTGCACCGACATGCACATAACAAACAAACAAAAAGCATCGCTCAACTCAAAATTTGAGTTAGTCTACGGTTGTTGTTTATGGTTTTCAATAGTTTTTTCATAACAATGGCGAACTATCTGGTGTTTGGAATGCTACTTTTTGTGGCTTCTCAATTTTTTGTTAAATCAAGTCCAATTTCGGATCAAATGGAAGCCCAACAAAGGAGACAAGAAGAACAACAACGACAAATGGAAACCCAACAAAGGCAAAGAGAAGACCTAAAACGACAACTGGAAGCCCAACAAAGGCAAAGAGAAGACCTACAACGAAGACTGGAAGACCAACAAAGGAGCCAACAAGAACAACAACGACAAATGCAAACCCAACAACGGTTCCAGGAACAACTTATGCAGCATCAGCAAACTTATCAACAGCAACAACGTCAATTTGGAAGACAGCAGCCTGGGCAAGGATACAATTACAATATACAATCATTCAGTAACGCTATACATTCTGTTTTTAAGCAATTTGGGTTTTGCGGTTAATTGCTGACATTCAATCCTTAACACTATTAAATTTTGCATTTCCATCTGAGGAAACATTGTTGTACTATCAGCTTAGCAATAAAAATAATAACTGAACAACACACAACTGTGTCATAATTGGAGCCATCTGATTTAAACAGTTCCACGAGCCACGAGAGATCTGATGTTATAAGAAGATAATTAAAGGTCTATTTAAATTTTCTCTTCCATCCACTCAATCCATGAAGAAAGCTGTTTCTCAGAAATACCAAAACATTATCAGAACTCCTCAAACACATCATTCTATACAGTAGCGGATAACCATAAAGCATAAAATTGTAAGCTTTAGTTAATGCAGAGTTAACCTCAAACATATGAGCAGGTTAAACGCAAACTACAATCAAATTCTCCAGAAGTGTAGTACATCTATACATGTAAAATATGGTAATCGTAATCATGAACCAAAAGCAAAGGATATGAGCAAAACAACGATGATTATCATGACGTAAATTAACAAAAAAATATCAGCACTTGTCATAAATCCAGCCTGCCAGCGCCTTGGAAAAGAATCTGGGAAGCACCACAACTTTTCAATAGAACCTCAATGTTACAGCTGAACTCCAGCATTTCTCTGTGATAGATCAGCTGGGGTTTGTTCACTGCAGAAATTAATAATTAAAAATGATGTGTGTAAAGGAGCAAAAATAGTATAAATAGTAAAAATGCAGTTGAACCACAGTAATATTTACAATATGAAACGTGCGTATATTGTTAATGTCTGAGGGTTTTTTTGAGCTACACGGTTCGATAATACAACCCAACTTGCAATAAAGATGTATTTTACTCAGTAATTCATAAATAAAATATGGATAAATTTTATATTAGTTTTACGGGGTATTACTAGTTAAACATTAAGAAGGTGGATGTCTGCAGACCCGGTTCTGCTTTCCATTATTTTTTAAAACTTTTTCCAATCGCTACCCATCAATAATCAGGTATAATTTTCTCGTTACGTTTTTTGGCTCTTTCGTATGCATGTGTTGGGAGTCATAATTCATTTATGGTTTTGTTATGCATTTCATTATATGTAAAATGACCATTGAAGACATGCTGGTTTTGAGAAGAAGTTTATTTTGACAGCAGAAAACGACACGAACAATATAATACAGCCACAATATCCAGTGCTTAATTAAATATCAACAAGTAAAGCCTTTGCAACATTACAACTTTAATTATCATCACAACAAGTTTCGTTCAATTTGTAACGTTAACCATTCTGTTTTTAGAAAGCTGAGATTATGTGACGAAAATTTATATTCAGATCATTTAGTAATACAAAAGTTTAATAGTGAAACTGTCACTATTGTTATTACTCAATATTAAGTTTAAACATTTTAATGAAGTTTAAAATTACTGAATGTGCAGGCAATGTGAGAATTTGTAGTTACAATTAATAATAATTATGTTAGGGATTTAATTCAGCAATAAAAGACTGACAACTTGATCCACACAGAATTGCATCATTACCAAAGGGGTGAGTTGATCCACATAGTTTGACGTGCCAAGAGAGATCTTCAATGTGCAAAAGGATTTCACAAGTTTCCTTCCAAGTTTCCGTTCCCGTCCTTCTAATCTTAGAAAAAAGTGTTTTCTCAAAAACCCCAAAACTTTCTCAGAATCCTTGCATAAGCCTCCACACATTCCACCGCATACAATAATCACAATGAAACAATCGACTCCAAAAAGGGAAAACATAAGTAACTTAGGCACAGGCAGACTAATTCCAAAGGAAATGAGCAAGTAAAAACTCAAAATTGCAAAGAAATTTCCCATGAAGAACAGCGCAGTAGTGAGAAACCCTTCTTGTACATTTCTGTAGAGTTGATGCAGAATTTGAAGTTCGTAGTAAAACCGAAGCCGATTAATTTTACTAGAACTTTTCAATTCCATTTTCACTCGAAACACTCGAATGTAATAACGAATGCAGCAGCATTTTATCATGAGCACATGCCACATTAAAAATACCAACCTTCCACCGATATCTAGAAGTGGTGTCACGCTATAAATGAGAAGCCCCACCAGCTGAAGAATTGAAGTTGGTTCCCAATTTGTTTCGGGGGGATTTCGACATTCATTCAAAGTGAAGTAAAGAAATAATGCGGGTTGACAAGGGTTTAAAAATTGGGCAAAACAGTAAGAAAATAGAAGACCCGGAGAGGTGACTATAGCCAGCAATTGGATTATCTGTAAAAACCTCGTCTCCCATTTTCTTAGACATTTTTGAAACTCTGATTTGTATTCTTGTTGGCTTTCAAATTTGATGAAAGTCTTGTACAACTCGATTATTGACGATTGTCTGTTACAAGTAAAAAATGGGGAAATGGCTATTACTGAAGAACCCACAGTGTAGATAAGAGCTTCCAACGTCACTGCAAGCGGCACTGATTTTCTTAAATAAAATATTTGGGCGTATAGAACTGCAACATAAATGAAGAGTCCCAAAATTTTCCAAGACTTTGGGAAAACCTGTCTTTGAATGATTTGATCTGACTTTATGTCCAAGGTAAATGGGATCGAACCAAATATTTTAAGGACTTCAAGGTGCTTCCAGTAATATTTGTGTAGATGTTTGCTCAAAAGCATTTTACTCAAGACAAAAAATTATCCTTCTGCGTTCGCTACATTGCTTTTGTTTTATGATTTCTTTTTATTACCCTTTGGGTCGTATTTTTGTATCAACTTCAAATTCCAAAATTCATTCTTGCATGCATTGCATCAATCATCTTTGCTTGCCGAAAATTACTGCTACAAATTATTAAAATTGTCAATCACAAATTTTATATGAATAGATACAGATGACACTAGAGTGACAGCCAGCCAAATTTCGGACACCTACTTGAATTTATTGTTCTTCAAAATATTCACAATTTTTGATTTCCTGGAATGACATATTGCTTATTAAACAATTGTGTTCAAGCCCCTGCGGTACATTTCTCACGAAAGCATCCGTACAAATCATAATCGACAACAGCAACTCATAATTTATAAAAAATTAAGCAATTCAAGTAGAGTTGCATCTCTACATTAGGTTTTTGGCACATATGTTTTGGCAATGAACATGAATTTTTGGTATTCCGCATCACTTTTGATTTCCTGGCATTCAATTTATTTTTTACAGGTATCATGATCCTGACATGAGTCTTCCGAATGCCCAAGCATTTAACCTATCTGTATGCGGTCCAGTCGTTTCGTATTTTGGTTTTGCAGCAAGGTTGTGATGTCATTTTCTGAGATATCTCATCTTGAGTTAATTAGCACTATGATAATAACTCCTGGTAAAAATGCGCATACATAACAAATTTTTATAGCGTACGTTTTTGCTGCTCAAAACAATAAAATAATTCGCTTTGCTGGTTACAAATGGGATTTGTGGCTCTTGAGCACGCAGTTTACATCATCAAGATTCAAAATGAGACACCTCAGTGCTCTGCTTGGAAATTTGGGTAGTCCAACCTAAGCTTCCAGAGCATCATCATTGTCTCTCTTTCTTGCTCTCAGGTACAAATGGAAAAGTTTGTGATTCTCATCACGATGCTCGCCGCAGCAGCATCCTTTTTTGGTGTTTCCGATGGGGCAGGTGTGGAAAAGGCAAAACTGAAATTTAAGGTTTCAGGAAGGTATGCATATTTCGTTTAAAAATAGTTTTAAAAATAGTTTTTAGTTTTAAACCATACTGAATTGATAATCTCTTATTTTTTAGAGATTTACGTGACAAAGGATTTTTTGGCACGAGCGATCCCTATTTCATCGTGTCGTTGAGTGAGGATGGTGGAAATAGCAAGAGCAAAATTGGGCGCAGTGACACAATCCAAAACCAAAAGAATCCCGACTGGTCCAACGTATTTGAAGTAAATTTTGACCGGAATAAGAATCAGGTGAGTTTTTAAGAACAAAAATATTTCGCATGCGTCATTTCAACAAAGGTGGCTCAAGGTTAAAACTGCTGCGTTGAAAGCCATTAACTCAAACGAGAAAACTTCTCTGAATAATTTTAGTACCTGTATTTTCATCTCTGGGATAATGATCGTCTACGTGAGGATGACAGTAAGGATGTTTATTACTCAAATTCTTCACAACAAATTTAAGCACGTCATAAACATTCATTTTAATTCCTTATTTTTACAGCTCTTGGCAGAGTTTGGGTAAACGTTGCCGACTACGTGGATAGAGGTCAACTAGACACTCCAAATCTGGACAAGCAAGGGTAAAATGAGAAATGAGTTATTTTCCTTCTACGTTTTTGCTAATATTTTTCTATTGCGTAATTTTCCATTGTATCAATTATCAGCTACCTGATAATAAAAAATGCGGACGGAGGGGTTGGCTCCGGTTTGCTTCCAATGCCAGCAGGCACACCTGACACTCAAACGTTGAGATTTATGATTTCTGCAAAGTAAGAATGCCGCTAATTAGCACAAATTTGTTATATTTACTCAGGCTAATTTATATAAATATTTGTTCATTATTTTAGTGGCCTTCCAACCAAGGACGACATTGGGTTCATTCCCATCAAAGGAGATCCATACGGTAGATTTCCAGAAGATTGTACAGCAATTCTTCCATGCTAAATTTTATTTTATATTATTTTGTATTATGTAGTAATGGTTGTGTACACTGACGGCCCTGCTGGCTCTACTCATGATGTTGGGCGTACGAGCACCGTTTCCAGCTCAAAAGACCCGAGTTGGAGTGACGTGATGACATTTAAGTGGAGTAAAACCAAAGATCAGGTACAAAAGCAACTTTATTCCTAATGGAACCAATGAAAATTGGACGATATAAATTTAACTGAAATTTTACAGCGACTCCGTTTCCGAATTTATGATGATGATAATCTCCGCTCTGATGACAAACTGGGGCAAGGTTGGATGGAGGTAAATGATTACGTTGCTAAAGGACAAATTTACACAGTGATCCTTCCTAAAAAAGGGTAATTTAATTTTTGGTAGAAATGATTTAACTCATTTAAATCATTGAGAATAATAATCTCTTTTTTATGCTCGTGCAGAACCCTCACCATCAGGAAAGCGTAAGCCTCAGGTATGAGTGCACCATCAAATTTTCATGCTAATAAATTCATCACCAATTGTTATTAGAAACGCTTGACTATGTGCATATACTTTATTTTGTACATTTTCTCATCGTTTTAAAACACTTGTTGGGTATTTCATCCAACCATGCTAAACTCAATTTTGGATGCATGATCCTTCAAACAAGTTTTGAGAACAGAGCTATACTTCATACCGGCTTGTTTGCAAAAATCACCACGGTTTCGAATGATAGTTCCACCACTATGAAAAAATTCTTCCTGGAGTGCACCAAATGTTTTCTATAGAAAAATTAAACAGTTTCAAAACTCTTCAGATTATTTTAACTCACACAAATTAACATAACGTAGAATAATTGTAACTTACACGAACACATTCCTGCCGTTTATAATCAAAGTACGTAAAAACTCCACTATGCTCACTTTTTTCATATCCAGTAAACTCATCACATTTTCTTTTTTCACAAATGACAGCATTATCATCCAAATTTTTTACCAGCCATTCTCCCGTTTGACATGGACCTTGGTCCAAAAATGGGTGACATTTTTGAATAACTGAATCATAAACTACTTGACGATGATGGGCATCAGAAAAACAGAAATTGTATCGTGGCGGTGATTTCTGCTCAGATTGGGAAAACATCAAATTCCCATCTGATTTCATTTTTCCACTTTCCACAATTAAAGCACCGCTTTTGGTTCTATTACAACTTCTTTGTTGAAATTGTAAAGAGTAGTTAACCACTTTGGTCCTGATTCGAAGACCACGCCGACCATTTTTTGGGTACATGTTAAGATTCTGTTTAATATCGTAATCAGTAAGTTTTGCGGACTCAGGCAGGGGTTCATCGATGTCAGCCTGTTTTACTGCAAAACAGTCGCAGTTGCATATCCCAAAGTTGGAATTTTCCAATTGAAATATTCTATTTATAAAAATTGCATTCAAATTTATCACCAACAATAAACGTTTAAATTTTCAAAGGGCTTTTTAATAAAAATAAAAATTTACCTTTGTCCCCACGGACATGGACCTCTGAATCCGATCAGAACACATTTTAACGGTTTTCCGTGGTAAACCCATGGCCTTCCTTCTAATGCTTTGGGACAACCTGGAGCACTCACAACTGCATTTATTTCATTTTGCGTTTGATTATAACCGAAATCAATGTGAACGCCAATCTCTAAAAACACGAGATTGGTCACTATACGCTCTGTGTTGCGCACTCTTTCAGAATCAGACAGTGTTTTGTTATCACTCTCTTCAGAAAATATAAACTGAGTTGTGGTTCTTGTAGGAACATTTGTACTGAATGCAAGACTTTACGAGATTATAAATCCATATGAAATAACTGTAAGAAAACTGCATTTAATGGTGGACGTCATGATATTAATTCGATGTGACGTGTAAAGTTAGTAATAAATTAACGAGATCAAGAACAACAATACGTCTTGGTCACTTAGACTGCGTGAAACGAATGCTGAGGAGTGCAATTGCAGAGGAGTTTTATTCAAGTCTTGTCTCTTTGGGTTGATCATTCGCCAAATCAACAAACAAAATCATGGTTTCTTCATCTTTATTTATGTGTTGTTTACCTGGTAGAACAAGAAGAGGAGTGAAACCAGATAGTAGGCTGAGCTGTTTGATGGCTTTTATCAAAGCAAATAATGAGTCAATCGAGTATATTCCCACACAAAAAACTTGATCTTGACCCAAGTCAAGACAAGCCTCACAAACTAAACAAGCTAAGAAATTATATTACATTGTGCATGAAATGCGTGCTGATGATGATGATGGCTCTCTGCATGGAAAACTCAGCCCAATTTTAAAAAAAGGCATTTTAAGCCTTTTGTTTGACGGACTAAGCTACAAAATTAAACGGCTGTCAAGAATATCTTACTTTTGTATCAAATGCTCACAAGAAAATATTTGTATTGAATAACGTATTATTAATCGGAACCTTAAAAAGAAAAGAGACCGCTTCAACTGATTTAATTAAGTCATTATACTACGTGATGGGTGAAGTAGAAGGCATAAAAACATTTGTTGACATAATGATACAGTTCGTATGTAAATACTTGTATAAGTATTGAGTATAATGCAAATAATATACGCCAAAGTAGGAATCGTTCGGAGGCACATCATAATTTTATTACGCGGTCCATTCCAGCTTAGATTTCTATCGTGTTTATAAAAAGTAATGAGTCAGGATAAATGACGACGTAATCATCTTGCAAGCACAGCGCTACCCATTTCGAAGAAAATAAATGGAACTGGTTTCATAGCCATTAGTTCCTTTTCATCAACTCAAACAACTGGATCAGCATATAAATGTTTATAACATAGTATAATTTTATAAACGTACAAAACAATAAGGTATTTAGATTTTATACATATAAATATGTAGTAAGTTTGCATGCTCATGCAAAATAATGTTTGATGACGCAGACTGCATGTAAATATACTTACTACTACACTCCATTCCAACAAGGTACATTTGTGATGATGGGAGGTGCCATAATTCCCAAACTAACGTGAAAGAGATGAGTTTAATGGGTTAATTTGCATGAAAATGAGAATCCATGTGTGAAAAGTATCTTCTACTTCTGTCAAATGAATGAGACTGGTCGTTCTTACTGCTTGTTAAATGTGATAACTTGCTTAAACATTTGTATTTGCAGCACATTCAAGAGATTTTTTTAGTTTTGAGTTTTCCTGTAAAGGTATTTGTTTATATATTCCAGTATAATAAAATATTCTACTATTGAATAAACATCTATGTCGCAGAAAAGGTAAGATAATTGCAGGTATTTGCATGCCTCATTTGATGTTTTACATACAAGGAAAAGATTGCGAATACCCAATCAAGAAGAATCAATTGTGGAATCCCAATCGTATCATCTGGAAAAACTGCAAAATGTCTAGACGTTGGGTTTACTCTTTTCTAAGTACACATTTTATACAAGTAATTTTTGTATTGCATAAAAGTAATTTATTCATATTACAGGCTAACTGATCAAATCTGTCAAAAGATTACTCCCAACCAGAGAGTATTTGACAGGTTGACCTGTTTTCTACGAATTGTTCCTGTTTTTCAGACAGTTTTAATCTACCAAAAGCAAATTAACAACTTGTCGAAAGCAAAAGTCAAGAATGACCACGGGCGTAAACTTCTCAAGAAAATTGACAGCTCCCAGGAAGATTTTGAGTGGGCAGAACGACTTGACATACTTCTTCATTATTTTCCTATCGATCGCCCCATTTAGTCCATAAGGAGGATTCTTTTTTAGTTCTGTGAGAATTTTTCCTGAATCATGACAAACATTTCCGTAACAGCCATAATAAAAAAAGATTATGACAAAAGTGTCAAATGCGACCATCACATTCATCATCAAATGTGGCAACTTCATCTCAAAGCCAATGTGGAACAATGCGAAATTTGAAACTGTAAAGCCGAGCATGACCAATTGAAGCACCAAAATTATTATGATATCCTGCTGAATTCCATTGTAGAGCCGAACCAAAAGTTGGAGCTGTCTGTAGTTGAGAAGTCGTTGGAAAAATTGAGTTTGAGATTTGTACACGGTTTTTCTGTAGATTTTAAGAGCATGCTGAAACCACCAACTAGGAAGGTAGGATAAGTGTACAATTTGGAACACAAGACGTCCAAACATATCAATGCAAAGCCAAAAGGTGATGATTGTGATGAGAAAAAGCCAAACGTGAGACAAAACGCTCCAGTTTTCCGCTTTTGATGTACATTCGTTCAGCATGAAATACGCAAAGGTTGTGGGAGTACATGGTCCATACCATCTTTGGAGACTGTAGATTGTGACCAGAAACGGGGTTCCAATGAAGCCGCAAATGTTGAAGAAAAGAATCTTTCTCTTTTCGAACTTTTCCATTTGCAGGTAATTCTCTAAAAATTCAAATGTTCGTTAAATTTATTAAATTTATAATAATAATACGTATATTTACAATTTTTCTAACGTTCAAGTTGCCGCCTTTCAAATTGAAGCATGAGATTGATCAGTTCCACTACAGATTCGCGTCGTATTGTGTGAACCATAGTGGTCAGCAATTCCACCAAACGCATTGCAGCGTAAAGGAGTCCTTCAATGAG
Organism: Orchesella cincta; assembly: GCA_001718145.1. NCBI lineage: Eukaryota > Metazoa > Arthropoda > Collembola > Entomobryomorpha > Orchesellidae > Orchesella > Orchesella cincta. The sequence continues at coordinate 56,580 of LJIJ01000743.1, read as the reverse complement.
AATCGGGAGTTCTATCCCGGCTTTCACACCGTGAAGCAACTGCGCCCATAGAACGGCTGTGAAAATGGAGTGAATTATCATTTTGCATTTTTGCCATCCAACTTTTTCCCGACTGCACAACTCCAACTTTTCTTTATCAGCATCAAAGACAAATGGGAAGGTTCCAGTGACGATTTGGAAATTCAGGTGGAACTTGAAAGTTTTAAGAAATCCTTCTTTCAACAGCATTTTTGTTGAGATGTTATAAAGAGCGAGTTTCAAGGGTAAATCAAGGAATTTTATGAGGCACCTGGGCCTACAATAAGACGATTGACTTTAATTCAAAATCAATTTTTATTTGCGGAAGGCAATTAAACTAGATCAAACTTGATCAAAAGGAACACCGTTAATTATTTTTGGTATTGACATTTAAAGATATTTTGACAGATACAGGCCAAATTATTAAAGTTGATTAAAAAGTAGGAGGAAAATTTGGTTAGTTTTAATTTGACAATGATGGATTTAAAATGTTGAACTAAGGATTTCTTCAGTTTTTGACCATCCCACGGGGCTAAGCAATGGAAAGGTTGTAACCAAATATCAGAATTTAATTTTAATTGCGAGAGTAATTAAATTTATGGAATTACAGGCACGACTTTCAATCAAACGACTGGATAACGGCAAGGTTTTGTGCGTCATTATGATTTTTGCGAAATAAATAAGTAACTATCCACCATACGAACTGTCTCCGAACTCCACTAAATTTCAAGTGGTAAGCAAAATCCAAGTTGATATAATCGCAAATATCATCATGTTTATGAATATCATGCTTGCTAGAAGATGCAGACGGATATAATGTTCAGTGCGTGTTTTCAGGCTTTGATTAAGATCGCTCCAGTTTGTTTTCGCTTTTAATTGCCAGGAAAATATAAAGCTGCCATTTCCGAATCGTATATTTCTAAATTATTCTACTTGAAGCGGAACGGTCGCTATTATCGCTCCCATACAATCTGTAAAGATAATTCATTTTACAAGAGTCTTCTAGACAACAGCAGAAAATAAGAATGCGCGTGGAATATAAGACCTGGTTTATTGAACTCAAATTGGGAATAATATTATGAGCTAGTTATGCCCATTTATACGAGACACGCCGAAAGAAATTATCAGCATGCGCAAAGCCGAAGATTAATATTTGCTGTATAATTTATTGCTGGATATATCCATTGAAATTTGTGAATGGTTATCACTTATCACAGTGTGGTCTTGAATAAAGTCAGTAGCAGCAATTTTTTCCCATTCAGTCAAGCACAAGGGAAATATCGGAGTATTTTATGTTTTAGATACGGTATTTGGCTATCTATCTTGCTGGCAACTCGGCTTTGGAGATGAGTGTATTCGTGACCTTGAAAGCATTTTTTGGACGTCGACTGGGCTTGCAATTCTGATATGAGAATAGGAGAGAGTGCAAGTCAAACCATGCAAAAACCAGTATCGATTAACTGAGAGAAGAGATTACCATTTTCACATTGCATGATACCTTGTCACCTTCCATGGGACAGTCAGTAGTTGTGGAAAGTCAGCTGCGGATATTCAACACCGGCTTCTGTGGTGCGAATAAATTGTGTAAAATTTCAAAGTTTAATTTTGTGAATATGGTTGGAATGTATCATCCCGTAACCCACGTCATATTTGACATGGATGGTCTACTTCTTGGTAAATTTTCAATGAATATATCTCGTTACGCTTTAGGTAAATGATATATAATTACTTTTTAACTTCTTCAGATTCTGAAACGAGATACGATGACGCTCACGTAATGGTATGTCAAAAATACGGGAAAGAGTTCACGTTTGAGGCAAGCAAAGCTGCCATGGGTAAAACTCCTCGTGGAACTGCAGAAACAATCGTTGAAGTTCTTGATTTGCCAATAACAACCGATCAGTTTCTTGAGGAAATTGAGGGCTTTTACGGAGCCGTGTTTCAAAAGTATATTGAGTTTATGCCAGGAGTGGAACGACTTGTGAAGCATTTTAAGGAAAACAATGTTCCCATTGCCATTGGCTCAAATAGCAAAAAATCCAACTTTGAGTTGAAGTGCAAACATCACGCAAAATTCTTTCAGTCGTTTCATCATATCGTGCTGGCTGGTGATGACCCTGATGTGAAAAATGGAAAGCCGGCTCCAGATGTTTATTTGGTGGCTGCTAAGCGATTTGAAGAGCCTCCAAAAGATATGAAAAATGTATAAATTTAAGAATAACTTAAAACATTAACATACTTTATTAGTGGAAAATTACTAATTTTGTTACTAGATATTTTTCTAGGTCCTTGTTTTTGAGGATTCAGTAAGCGGGGTGAAAGCTGGAATTGAGGCTGGAGCACAGGTAGTATGGATTCCAAATCCAACTGTGGACATAAAAAGTGCGCCCGTTTCAGCAACTTTGGTGTTGCCCTCCTTAGAAAAGTTTGAGCCGGAATGGTTTAATTTACCATCATACAAATAGTTTAGTTAAGTAGTAAAGTTATTTAAATCAGTGAAATAAAAAAGTTTAATTAAAACGTACAAGAATGTAATAATTGAAATGTATTTGAAGAAGTTTATTTCCTTCTTCCGCATTGTTTTCGTTTACAGTATGCTTTTGTCGGTTGGCATTAAGTCTAGTTTTCATGGTCCATTATAAATTAATCGCGTTGAGTACGCATGGGTACAATGACAGTAACTCGGGTTTCATGCTATCTTATAAAATCATATGCAATCATAAGTCAAATGTGGTCCAAATCGGTCACCGTATTTAGACAGGAGATTCCATACGCACAGAAAGGCACACAACTCAGTAAAATTATGACTCTCTTTCAGCCATGTAATAGTATTGGTGCAGGATTCAACAACTGTAAAGATAACAATATTAAATTTCAAAGAAAAAAAATGTGTAATCGACATTATTCTTGTTGGCGAACGCCAGGATGACGACAAAAGTCATGAGATGTAGTGCATTCAATTTATTACCGTGTTGACATTATCAAGCTAATAAAAGGCTTATAACACGATTACAACGATTATCATTTCCAGGGTATTCCATGGTAGCTAGGATATCCTACTACATACAAACAAACCGAATCATTAACCAAATCAGTAAAAATAAAAATGCGTTCTTAGATTATATCAATCTAGCAGTCCTAATTCGAATTTCCAACACTCAATTATTATTTAGTAATAGGATAATATTCAGTACCAATTGAAATGCAAAAGCATAAAAATGTCATATAAAAACAAAAATCACAATAACTCGACAACAACATAAAAATTCAACTTTTCCCCAGAAAGTTGTTCAGGTATTTGCGTGTTTAATGTTTTAAAATCTTATACTAATAACGTCCGACTTGCATTTAATAGTACATTTTTGGGAAACTTGGCCAAATCATTGCGACTCATTTTTCTTCAGCACCATTAGTCATATATTGTATTTAAGGTTTCTACATCCTTCAATATATCATGAATATGATTCATCTCATGTTGAAATAAACAATAATTTCCCCGAAACGAAATATCGTTGAACAACTGGGGTTTTTATGTAAATACCATACACCTGTCAATAACAAAATTGGTATTCGAACAAGATAACAATCCTCCCAAAGCCGTAGCATCCGCATATACAAAGTGAATGTTCGTTTTGGGTAGTTTGGAGCAAGGAATATAGTCAAATAATGCCATCCTGTTGACTAAATCACTTATCTAACAAGGGAGGCATTTTTGGTGTCAGGAGAGTTGAGACATGTATAATAGTGTTTACAAGGTATTTTGACACGGTGAACACGATGCTGTATTTTGTTTTCTGTAGAACTTAAGTTTGGAATTTATACGAATGATTATACGCATTACTATTGTAGCATCCAATAATAAGTGAATTTGGCATGTGAAATATCAAAAACTGTCTGAAATTCTCTTACTACATTCTAACAACGCGAAAAAACGAATGTTGACTGAAAGCGTCGAGAAAATCAAATAAAGTGGACTTTATATGAATAAAATCTGAAAATTTTCGTTTACCGCTGCTTCATAAGACTCAAGTTGAGTTTTACAGAACGTTGAATACATAGTTCTTTACGACATAATATTTATAATATAAATCAATTATTTTTTTATTCTTTACTGCAGACACTACTTGTATTCTAGAGCTCATTACCCAGTTAACCATTAGGCATAGATATAGATGGAAACCAAGGTCCATATCACTACTACTACACTTAACTATGCACACTGCGATGAACCTGGCAAAGCCGGCCATCCAGTATTTTGACATTTTTGACTTCGAATTTTAGATACAATATATATACTTGATTTTCACGTGCCGTTCTCAGTTTTTTGTGCCTTTTCTTATAAAAATATTGTCCGGTCTGATTTCATTGTTGGTGGAACTCTACCTTGCTTGAATGGAGAAAAAACCTGCAAATTTGCCCTCTTTTTTTAACAAAAGTTTAGTTTGACAGCCCATCTGGATCGTATTTTCAACGATACATTATAGGCTTGGAATCAGCACCACTTTTGCTGCGTAGGACAGTGTTAATACAAATGAAAATACGATCCGGCGATGTGGCTTACAGACTGTCCTATATATGCATACAATTTTTTTTACAAAATTTGGAATTTACAAAAAATTGTTTTATTGCAATTATCTGTAAAGTGAAATATGCCAGATGTTACTAAAAACTTTAGTTTGCCTCAATAATCTCATAAAAATCTATTTTTTAGTAGTTGCATATCAATACATTATTTCGCACTCGAAAAAATAATGAAAATGGTGATTATCATAAACGTTTGTGAAAAAAGAGGGCAAATTTGCAGGTCTTTTCTCCTTTCAAGCAAGCGTACTGTTAGCCACCAATGGAAATCAGACGCCAGCAAAATTTTTTAATAAGAAAGGGCAGCAAAAAACTGAGTATGTGACGTGAAAATCAAGTATAGATATTGATATCTAAAATTCGAGAGTCAAAAATTGTCAAAAATGCTGCGATGGCGCGGGCCTTTGCCAGGTTTCATGCGCAGTGTGCTTAGGCCCTAATTAGGACCCCAAAAATTGTAATCAAAATTTTTTTAAAAATTCATTACTCCGAAACCAGACGACCAAAATGAGAATTGCCACGGTCAAAAAATTGCAAATTTAATTAAGTTATTTTACATAACTTCTAAAAAATTATAACCCTCAACACTTTTTGTTACAAAAATATTTTCATCAAAACAATGCTGTATAAGGCTACAAAGGAAAATATTTTTGTAACAAAAAGTGTTGAGGGTTATAATTTTTAGAAGTTATGTAAAATAACTTAATTAAATTTGCAAATTTTTGACCGTGGCAATTCTGATTTTGGTCGTCTGGTTTCGGAGTAATGAATTTTTAAAAATTTTTGATTAAATTTTGGGTCCTAATTAGGGGCCGTAAGGCCGTTGATTCTAGCAACGTAAGGTGCGCTGGAAAATGTACATATGGGGAATGGCACTTCTGTATATCACGGGAAGCTTTGAGTAGCACACCGAACGAAGGCGCTGGATCCCTAATGGGAATCTTGCCCATCATGGTACAAGTCAGGGCAGCCGCACTGACACAATGCACCGGTTGGAACAGAATGGACCTGGAAGGACAAAGGGGACTGTGGTCGCCTCGCAAGAGGTAACCACGTCAAGATATGCCGGGTGATGAGCAGCGAAATACCCATCACTAAGTGGCCATGTGACCTCAGGGTAACAAGGCCGCTGGTGGAGGGTGGTTTCGCTATACATTACCCGACTAGAAAGGAATGGGAAGAGAGAGGCCCTCCGAATCATGGCATTGACAATGTCGTATGCTATACGGATGGGTCCAGGCATGACGGAAGGACTGGAGCCGCCGCAATAATCGCATGGGGCGGTGAGCAGACGGCTCTGTCAATCCCACTCGGAACTTCAGCCACTGTCTTTCAGGCAGAGGTTCTGGCAATCTGCTGGGCGGCGAAAGAGATGTCTGGCATCCCGGAGGTCAGCGTATCTTTATCTACTCAGACAGTAAGAGTGCCCTTCAAGCACTCGAGACTTGGAATTATATGACGACCCTTGTTGGCGAATGTTTTATGGCACTGAAAACTCTAGCCAGTAATCACAGGCTAGAGCTGGTATGGATCCCAGCACACCACGGCTACTTTGGGAATGAACAAGCAGATGAGCTAGCCAAGGAAGCCGCGGATATGGTAATTTTCGGCCCGGAACCAATCGTACCTGTTGCCATGACCGCTGTGCGTCACGCCATCAAATCGAAGGCGCTCGACGAGCATAATGCGGTATGGCATAGGTACAGTGGGGCTAGGCAAACCAAGGAATTGATAAATGTTCCTGCACAGAGGGTAAGCAATTTCCTTACCTCTCTGAGTAGGAACAATTTACGCATTTTTATTCAGGTAATTACCGGGCACTCTACCCTGAGAGCCCACCTTCATAAGATAGGAAGGGCAGATAGTGATATATGCCCATTCTGTCTCTTGGAGAAGGAAACAAGTCTCAATTTCTTAGGCAAGTGTGAGGCTTTCATGGTAAACAGGTTAGATGTGCTGGAGGGTCAAACCTTCAGTGCACAAGAGGTAAAAGGTTTAGAACCTCTCCGGCTCATGCTATATATCGTGAGTACGGAGAGATTCAAAAACCAACAGTAAAATACGTCGGAGGGCGTATGGTTGTGTATAAGGGTGAGACTGCAAAAATCCTAATATATGTGGATTAAGTCGGCTGAGCTTCAATTTATATTGTTGCTCTACCCATAAATCATACATACAATACAGGCCGTGTGATTAGGGGGCCGGGGCGAATTGATATTTAAAAAAGCCCTAATTTAAGGGGCCTGTAGGCGCTAATTAGGGGCTTTTCTTAGGCCCTAATTAAGGGCGCTAAGGCCCTAATTAGGGACCTGAGCACTGACTGACAATGTTAAATACAAGACATACTTTAGCGCTGCATTTATTTAATTAATTAGTTAGTTTACAAACAAACCAACATGAGAACTGAATAAACTAATAATGTATTCTTTCGGTGATACTCGTCGTTTTTGAACAGAAATAGCTGTATTTAAATATTGTTTTATTACACAATTAAACAATCTGACTTTATTATGATTTCCATATAACTACTTAAACGTTCATATTATTTAATATTTTTACATAAAGATTTTGACAAGTTGCTTTTTGGAGATTTGTTAACATTGGCCCTGTTTCGATCCATTATAATTTTTTGAGGAAAGCTCGGCGGAATACGATTATATCATCGATGAAAAGTTTCTATTTCAAACGATGATGACTTTGTTTTATAATATTCGAGTACTAAACAAGAACTTTTCACAGACAGATTTAATAAAGTTGAATATCTCACATCCAAAATTTTCAGGGATTGTAATCAGAATAATTAGATTTTATGTGCGATACGAAATTCAATTTCCTCTGATATAGTTAATACAGGATGTAAAAGCAATTAAAACCTACTGGTCTCAAAAAAAGTTAAATCGATTTTGCTTGTTGTATAGTTGGTCAGTTGGGATAGCACTTCAATGTTCAAAAGTTTATAGCATTTCATGACAAAATGGATGGAAACGAATACCTCGTATTATTTCTTTTCTTGCTTTTTTCCCTTCAGAATGCTAGCGGTAAAGAAGTATTTCTTGCAAGAACATTCAAAGATTTAATGGTGTTAACAAATGATTCTAAAGAATTTGAACAGTTTACTTCGAACTTTACCAATCAGTTCACGAACTGTGGAAACTCGCCAGTTGTTTCCAATTTGGAAGAATTTCTCATCAAATTTACTACTTGTTTTATTCACATAGACAATACTTGTAATTCAAATATTGGGCAATTAAACATACCGATTATACTAAGAACAACTCAGCCAGCTTTGCAAATTTTTTTAAAGCCAAAAGTAGAAAACAGCTTTAACAAGCACAATGTATTGGTGATAAAAGGAATGAAACCTGTTAGATACAACGAAATGAATAAAAATATATCATGCCCAACCTCGTCAAAGCTCATGGTATTCAACTATGATCGTTTTTGGTGCACAACTATTGACTACTTGCAATTTAGCTTGAAGACAAAACCTTGGAACTGCGATGTGAGGATTATCCTCTTTCCTCAAGAAGCATCTTTCCTTTCCAAAAAACGAATGGATTATTCGAGTGCTTTCATAAACAAAAACGAGTTCCCTTTTCTAAATAACCAAATTCCATCATTTCAGCCAGTCCACTTTATAATAAGTTTGCCTAACGAGGAAACCTCATTCATTGGAAACAAGAAAGAGTTAATAAAGCAACTAGAAAATGAAATGAATGGTTTAAAAGACCAAGATGTTATTAGAGACCAGTTTTACCTGATGAAAACAAGAAATGTAAAATATAATGTTGAGGAACACGTGGAGATAGTGAGTTACATGCATTTAAGCAACAAAAGATCCACAATCATAGAATGGAATACATTGTCTGATTTTTCGGAGGAAATCCACAATGAAAATATGGAATCCTGGAGAATTACTTTTCCGTTTGGATTTAAACCAAAGGAAAGCTTGTGCCTTTTTCAGGGTAAAAATTCAGAAGTAGCTCGAGCAATGCAGAGGTTATCCTCACAGGAAACTGACCTGACGGTTTTAGAATCTTATGCGAGCTTGCTACTTTCTATATCAAAAAATTACAGCTTAAATGTTATTTATAAGCTTGACAAGTACCAAGGAAGGGTTTCATGCAATACGACAACAGGAGAATATAATCAGGGCTCGAAATATTTTAATGATTTTATGGTCAGCGAGCTATTTATTTCCGTGGAGCCGAACTTTAACCCAAAAGCATGGCTTCAACTTAAAAATCCAACAAAACTGCTAACATTTGTTAGCTGCGGGTTGCCACCACAGCAACGACTGGCTTTTGAAGAGCTCTACAACATTTTCGAGCTACCCGTCTGGATTGCCATGATTGTTATTCTCATGTTTATTTCTCCAATAGCAATATACGTTATTGGGGAATTCAGCAAAAAAATTGAAAGGAAGGAGTACAAAAGGCGGTCATTTTCCAGCAATTTGTTGCTGCAACCGATTGTAATGCTGTTGGAGCAAAATGACCCGTTCACAATGTCACAGACAAGTATATCTAGTCTCAAATGGGTGATTGGTTCCCTTCTAATTGTTGGAACAATACTGAGCAATGCTTACCGACATGAAAATGTATATACGTTGATAGCCCCTCGAAAGATTTCACCATACGGATATTTTGAAGAGTTGATGAAAGATGGATTTCAAATATATACGAGGTTTACAGAATTTGGAGTGTATGGAAAGCTGCCAAATATATCATTCAAAATAGAAAATCTTTTACTAAAGCCAAACTACTCTAATCGTTTTCTAAAATTCAAACGTGGAATTTTACAGCCTCATATTCAATCTGAGGTGCAGCAAACAAAAAGCGATCACGGTCGCGCTCGGATTATTAAGAGTTATGCGAAAATCCACCCAAATGCACTAGACTGTGTAAACAGGGCAGTTAGAGTGGAGACAAACAATGAAAATGGAGAACAAACAAGACGATTTCTTGAAATGCATGAAAATTTATTATACGAAACGATGAAAGAATGCAACCGAACAGGTGTTGTTGTTCCTCTGAATTTAGCTCAACAATTCGCATCAAGGATAAAAGTAGCAGATAAGAAAAAGTTGGTGGTTGGAAAGGATTTACTTTTTAGTCAGGTGTTTGATTTTAAATTAAAAGGTTGGTTTCCCAATTTTGCTCTAAGGCAATTTGGTCACATGAAGGAATCAGGGTTGTTGGAATGGTTTGTGGGACTTCTATCAAGGAAGGTAAATAACAATTCGAAGGAAGAAATAAATGTCCAAGCAACGAGTATCGAAGGGAATATTAGTGTTATATTTAGTTTATTAGCTGGTGGGTATTCACTAGCGGGATTAAGCTTTCTGTTGGAATTATTTATAAGGTTTATTAAATTCTTGTTAGCCTGCTTATGTAAAACTAATGTTTCACCTGCTAAGGTGTTCATGGAGCTTAAATAAAATGTTTTAATGTATCAGCACCCATAAATTGATAGCTTCTATATCCTAAAATTTAAGTAGAAGTTTAGTCTAATGTCTTTTGCGCTAAAAATTAAAAAAAGTAAAAAGTTTCATTCAATAAATTGACGAGAATACATATTTTAAATGTCATGTTTGGAATTATATTCCATTCCCTTCATTTAAAAGCTTTGTAAATACTAGATTTTACTTATGAGGCCAACCACAAATTCGCGGTCATTTTTCATTTCAAAAACCATTGGTTTCGCCCTTAGGGAATGTTGATAGCTATATTGTCCAAAATTTCATGTCTATCAGACAATAAACCTAGAAGAAACTGGAGTTCCTTTATTATTAGTTTAAGTAGGTTACCAAAGCAAGCCATCCTGCGCATTAGAAATTACGTTCTTAAAACAAAAGCCTGTCTGAAGTATCACTAGTGTTTAAATGGCTTGTGCAAAAGAATATAATATTCTATTTTGTTGTTTTCAAATAAATATGTTTGAAACCCAATCTTTTTAAGTGGTCCACTCTCTGGTTTTCTCCTTTTTCATAACTTAACACAAACTTATAAGACACGTGGACATTTGAACTACAATATTCTTATAACGGAATAGCAACGAAATATAACAAAAATGACTATATAAATTGGTATGTCCATAGCAGTATGACAATTGGTAATTTCTTAACCGGAAAAGTTCCGGTGAATTTCCGACGGAAATTCTTCTAAACATGAATGCGGAAGAAGAAAACTCAGGAAGCATAATAAAATCAGTTCATGAATATAGCCCATAGTACATCCGGACTAGAGTGTCGGAAATGTATATGAATCCGGAACAAAAATCTATTTTATTAAAGTGGTCAAGAACTGTTTTTAATTAGGTAAATGGAGCTAGAATCTAGTCTCTGAATTCAACCAGTTTGGTTTGAGCTGATAAATTTAAAAGCTGAGAGCCGACGCGTAGATATTTTAGTTTGGTCAGACACGTTTCCGTCTAATAAATGAAAAGCAACCGATTTTTTCCTGTCGATACTAATTCATTTATTGGTTTAAAAAATAGCGGAGAAACTGACACAGACAGCAACATGATAGGAAACATTTTTGTTGTCGTCGCCGTTATTTTTCAAACACTTCTTGGAAGTTTGCATTGTGAGTCAAATTTTGAAATACGTCGTGAATATTCAACTTTTAGAAGTAAACAAAAGTTTGAAAATGCTGGAAACTTGTCAATTGACTTAAGCCCTCTAATAATACCAAGGTTCAATTGCTTGGTTCACCTTATAAACTATCAAGACATGAATATTGTACTTAATTATCCACTCGTGATCTCAAGTTACAAGCTTGTAAAACTGGAATTCGTCCACGTTCACACTATTCGAAATGCAACAAGATTTTCCCGTGTCCAACAATTAAGAATGTTTCCCAAAGAAAAATTGCCGAACCCTGAACAACCCGTTAACTGGTGCAAGTTTCACTGGCGAGAGGAGGAATGTCTTGATGATATTCCCTATTTAGATCTCACATCGAAAACAAAACCATGGTTTTGCGAAAGCCACATTTATCTACTTCCGCCTAATCCAACCGATGATCCAACTTATTACAAGTGGAATGCTGAGTCCGACAAATACGGGTTGGTTATTCCCGGAAGCTACCGACGATTTTGGTGGAAATCTACTAAGGATATTTGGCTTGACGATGAAGCCAAGAAACCGATGTATGTTGTGAATACTCGAGAACGATACGAAATTCTGATAACAGATGAGAAAAATATAGAGCTGATTTCTAGTCCGTGGGCTCAATCCCTTGGAAGAATTACAGACAGATTTGGAATCACTACAATCTATTCTACCGTCAATCGATATTTCCTGATAGTAAAACTTAGGAATAATTTGCATTTGTCTGACTTATATCTACTTTGCAAACATTGCAGACAGTGTGGCAAACCGACAATTATCCCAGTAGGAAGCATTTCCGAAAGAAGTCTGCTAACCTTTTGGATAAACGCATTAAATGAATATACGGATAACTTAGTCTTCGCCTTGCATGCCGGAGGAGGTGGATGGTTTCATGCTGGAGACTTACAAAACTGGAGGTTTCCATCTTCGAAATTTCGAAGTAACCGGGAATTTCATACTCATCTTTATGACAAAAGATCACTGGAAGATTTAAGATACGATTTAGAACTGAGATTTGTAAAGGATATCGTGGACAATGCAACAATATTTGCGTTATTAGTTCGATGCAAAGGGCAGTACGGATTGGATATAGGCTTCGACGCAGAGCAAAACTGCTGGTGCTCATCGATTAGGAATCGGTATCCAATGATATTAATACTAGCGTCAGGTCCTTACGATTCTCAAACAGAGGTGAGCATTCACAGGCAGCATTTAGTTTTTGTTAGTTGCGGACGACCAGAGAATTCCAGTCCACTGGAGTTTCGAAGCTTAGTCAATATATTCGATTGCGGGACTTGGCTTCTTACTATGATAACATGGTTGGCCCTCCCTTTAATTTCAACTGTAGTTCTCTTAATAGACGGTTTTCAAAGCGGGGAAAGCATCTTTATCAAAATAAACGGTTATTTTAGAAATGCTGCAACAATTGAATTTTGGGCAAAGCATCAACCTCTTGATTGTTTGTTCATGTTTTATCTTGCGCTTGTGGAACAAGGAGATCCCATTTGCAACACAAAATTGGAAAGAAAAATTTCAATAAAATTTGCAATAATGCCAGCCCTATTTATGGCTATTGTTTTGAGCAATGCGTATAGAAATGAGAATATTACTCGGTTAACTTTACCCAGAACACCGATGCCATACGAGACATTCAACCAGCTTGTTCAAGATAACTTTTCTATTTTTACGAGAGCAGTGTATATGAACGGTGTTACCAAAGTTTCATCAAAAGCCCGATTTTCATTTGGTTTGGGTGGTCTGCTTTGGATGAAATTTTTCGAGAATGAATCTCGATTTGAGAAGCAACACTTGTCTTACCAATTCAAAAGCGAGCTCTACTATTTTGCAGAGGTTGAGCAAAACTCCCTATCTTTTGGAGAAATTAGCACGATAATTGATGATGGAAATATGGAAAATTTTAGTAATTTTTCAAAATATCTCTTGAATAAAACTCAGCTGCATCCGAAGTGGTTTGAAATGATTTATATGGAAGAGCACCGTGCCAATTCGCAGGAAATGTTGGCTTGTAATAAATCTGCGCTGTTGTTACCACATCTCGAAGCAAGTCAGTTATATCACAAGATGAAAGCTTTAGATGTTGCAAACGTCTACATTGGAAAAGAGACATTGTTGTGGCACAATTATGGTGTACGATTCTTGCACTGGACGCTACCCAAAATTTATAGAAGGGGAAAAGCGCTGGGTTCGTCTGGGGTTTTGATGTGGATAGAGAGCTTGATCAGTTATCTGACCGTTTTAAGAGCACACAATGGCAAACAAGCGGAGGATTACAGTTTCAAGGGGAGTGACATGAATGGGAATATAGTAGTTGTGTTTCTACCTTGGGGAGTGGGAATGGTGTTGGCAATATTTGTTTTTCTACTCATAGATAAACCTTTTAAAGGAATATGCACATTTCACTGTGTTTTCCGCTAACTATCTGAAAAATGTCCCGGTTATTTTGCAAATATAGACCTGTTTTGGGGTCAAAATTTTGTTTGTCTTTGTTATAATTGAGAAAATCAATGTTACGGTATTTTATTCAGCTAGATTTTATAGACTACATACAGATATATTTAGACGGATACATATTGAACAAGCCCCATAAGGAAAATAACTACCAAATTACAAAGTGCTTTAATCACCATAAATTTTTGTAAAACATCCTAGTAAGCACACTTAAAAAAGTACAATATGAATCTGAAATATAATATCTGTTCACTTGGCTATTTCAACAGCAATAAATCTAGAATTCGTTTAAAGCAAAAGTTCTCCATATTCAATAACGTATTTCGTTGGACAAAGTTTACTGCACCCAAATGATTTTTTAGACTTGGATATGATCTTATCCATCATCAATTGTGCTTATTAAGCATTCTCTCTCTTGCCTTTGAGCCAATTGCAAAGCCTTTTCTGACCAGATACATGGTTCAGCAGCTAATCCGAATATGTCAAAATATTTGCTGAGGATGACGTCAACGAGCGGATTGTGATGTACGTGATGAAAATTTGAGCAAAACTTAGAGCCTCCGTAACATATGGATGTTTCAGTGTTTAAAAATGTTGTAACATATATTGGAATAGCAAACAGTGACATGATATAATGTCAACAAAACAAAAACAATATTACTGGAAGTAAATATTCTGCCTAATATTTTTGTCAATTTATCAGTGTAACTTGGCACATTTCTGAAACCTGTATCCGTACTCCTTTGGTTGGCGATTTTTGATATTTGGAAATAATTTACATGGACGAAAATAAAAATAGTTATTGATGAATTCTTTTTGCAAAAGATCTACTTTGTTTCTACCTTACCAGAATGCCAGTAAATCGTAAATTTGGTGTTTAATTTGAAAACCGTTTTATGTTAGTTTTGATGCGCCTATTTTTTTGTCGCTGATGTTCAACATTGCTTCATCTATCTTTATAGGTTTTCTTTTTGCGTTGGAAATTTAAAAACTACATAATCTGAGTAATTAGTTTCAATATGTAAGCAATTTTTATACGTAAGCGTGTCTCTTAAATCCCAATATATCCAATATGTAAGCGTAAACGAAAAATATGCTTACAAGGGAACAAATGAAGGTATCAGTGGCAGATTTTCTCGAAATTCATTAAAGCCAAGCACAAATTTTGCAAATAATAAACTGGAGAAAACATCAGAGACCCATGTGAATAGGTACAGATGTAAAATTTAGTAGTCGTTATCATTGGCAATATTTATGACTTAAAATATAAATTTCAAGTAAATCGATTAATGTACTTACCCGTATTCCCTTATTAGTCAGCGATCAAAAGGAGATATTTCAAAATCCTCATTTGCAGACGGAAATGATTAAGCTAAAAGCCTAAGCGAGCCTTAGCAGCTCATATAGAGCTTGACGTTTTGTCACGAACATATTAAAACTTGTGCGGAATTCTGATATATATTAGTCAGTCTGATGGTAGCACGCTACTAGATACTTTTATGGCACCATTTTATCCATACTTTAAGGCACATAATAATTTTTAATCGAGACGGAATGACCGAAGTGAGCCAGTTTTAGCCTCTTTGTCAGCCTCATGCCTTCAAATTGCAATATTCCCTTTTAAAGTACTATTTTAAAATATTCCAAAGACTCTGAAACATGGCTGATCACAAAAATCAGCAGTGTAAAAAATTCTGTAACTCGTAAGTGAATTTTACTTTTTATGAGTTTAAATAAAGTTGAATTTTTTGAAAGTTAAAGCAATTTTTATCTATTACAGGTCGTGCATTGACTACGGGAATAACTTGAATTTACTTTCTGAATGCCTGAACGCAGTTTCAACTTGCGACTGTAGAACTTTGTGGCAGTAAGAATATATGCTAATTAGGCATGGTCAAACTAATAATTTTTAAACTTATTATAAAGTTTTATGTTAACATTTGTCTTGTTAGAAAACCAGTATTTGTATTTCTTGTGGGGTTCGCGATTTTCATCGCGGTGGCTGCGTGTAGGATGGTCATACTCTGGAATTCTGGTCACACGAGGAACACAATAATTGTCTGTAAGTAAATTTCAGGAGCACAGCTTTTTACACTTTATTTATCTTGACATCATTGGATTTTACAGATCCCTCCAGCACTAGCCCTGTGGGGAATCAAAGTTTTGGGTCTTCAGCTCGTTCATATCCTAACAATACTCAAAGACCGTTTATAGTTTCGGGTTCTCCCGATAAAATGCCGTATCTGGATCCCCCTCCTTCATACAACGAGTGTGTTTTCTCAAAAGTATAAAAAATCTCTGAGGCAGACCCGTAACAACCTTTTTTCATAAATTTTCGCTACTGATTGCCTGAAATTGCTGCATTACATTCATGAAGCGAGCCCGTACTTTAAGGCTGAATAATTATTGATGTTAACGCAACTTCTGCACATCTGTCAATGTTTGTTATTCGATTGTAAACAGCATTTACCTATAATAATTAATTTTAAATCGATGTTAAGATAATATTGTATGAGTTTTCAGAGTTTCGTAATAAAATATAATTTTCATGTAAAATATTATTTTAGTTTCCGACCACAAACACCAATGAATTTATACACCATATGTGGTTACCTGCTATTCCCCATGTAGTGAATTCCAGGATGCGTAAACTCATATTTTGTGGCTAGAAATTTTCACGATTTAACACGTCAAATAAGGATAAGTACTCAACCATAAATACATTAACGAAATAAAATGGGTATACACAGCTATTGAAAGAACATTCTAAATGTTAAATATTCCTGCTGGTGATACCGTCATTGTGCTTTGAAATTTTTATTCATAGAATCTAGTAGTGAAAATATGACTAATCCTATTTTAAGTATTCTTAAAATAAACTGTAAGGAAGTTCAAGTTCAAGACAATATTAATACTGGCATTTCTTTGGACGAAAAAAAAACTTTGACGCATCATTATGTAAATCGCCAGCGTAGTTATTAGAAGTTACAAAAATTTCACCTATTGCCATAGGTTTGAGTAGTTAAAAAGGATTTTAGTAAAAATTGTCTTAATAAAATGCGGGGTTTTATTATTACGATAGTGTGTAGTTTTACTTTTGTGCAATTAATTTTTGGGGAAAATCAACCCATTGCAAATTTGCAAACTCCTAGATTAATTTATGACTTGACGACGGTAGACGCCAACAACTCAGATGAAAACATATATAAAGAGGAAAGAGTGACTAACCGATATGCAGAAAATGGAGCAGAGTCATATTCATTCTTCTTTTCAACTGATTGCGAAAACTTCGTTGATTGTGCCCTTCAAATTCCTACCATCACAAATTTTACACGTGAAAATTTTGGAAACAGAAATGGATTCGATTTGACAATTTCATTGAGGTATCAAGTTATTTTATATTTTTGCTTCTATTCATGCAAATTAATTTTTATCTCGTTTAGACTGCAGAAGGATTCAATCAAAAGGTTCAAAATGAATGAAACCAACTTCAAACCTCAGTTTCTAAAGGACTTCAAACTCCGCCTGGTTGTTACCCTGGACGAGGATACAACCTGTGATGACCTAAAAACCCTGAAATACACCGCATGGTCCGATTTTAGTCAATCAAAGCCATGGATTTCACTCAGTTCAATTTCTGTGGAAGTGGGATTCGGGTACAACGAGGCTATAATGAGCTGCACACCTGAAGTAATTAGGCAACCGTTTGTTATCTACGGTAGAAAGCTACAACTCCTAACCTTTCGGCTAGGGAGAGAAACCATTGGAGTGGTAGAATCCTTCAGTCTGTTCCAAAAGAGGATGAATATGATTGATGAGAAGCACACGAAATTTGTCAAGGACACTGCCTACACTGACGTCATTAAGTTGGCCCCAACGAAAACCATATTTTATCCTGCACCGCAAAGTATTGGCAATGATGGCCACCGTCGGCTTTTGATTGACTATTCTGACAAGTGGACAAGTCTAAAAAGTAAGGATAAAAGTATTGTAGTTCAAATCCCACAAAAGAATGAAAACAGAACCGTTGAATATTCGCTTATAACGTACGTGGAAAGTCAAAGCATTGCGGGGGAAATTGATACGGAGAGGTATCTATGGTTTACTCCTGCTGCGTTGAGAACGATTTCAGAACATTTCGATTTGCTAATTTTAAAACCGGGTAATTTACCAATTTTAAAATACATTGTTATAGAGTTTAAGCCCATGTCTAATTATTACGATTAAATTTCTCAAGATCAATGGAAAAAATTAAATTCGATGGAGACCCAACAATTTTACGAGACTTTAAGTGAAACAGAGTCAAAATTCCATCTTAACTCAATTTTGGACTATTCAGACACTCTAGACTCCACCGTTTTCAACAATGAATATGGAGATGTTAGCTCAACCAATTTTAATTGGTCAAGAATCGACGATGAGATTAAGAGAAGGAAAAGTATTGACGAGTGTGACCCGATTACCAATATAAAATTGAACGGGTTGATTTTCAAAATTGAAACGTCGTCACCAAACGTTACACAAGCCAAAGTTAACAAAGAATTTGCTACCCGCCTATCACAAAACTTACAAATTGGATGTGCGTTTCGAGATGATTATTTCACATTTATAAATGATATCGAGTCTGTGGCTACTGCCGTTGTCAAAGCTTGCCAAGGGATAAATGGAAGCTTTTACATTCTCAAATCTGGACTATTTCTGTTTCCCGATGAGGAAGATCCTGATAACAATTTTCAGTACCAAAATAGCATTCGAAAGGAACTCGAAAGTCTTGACAAGTTTCGACAAGGCATACTTCAAATCGACCCCAAATCAAAGGTCTACTTTCAGCTGGAGCTTCAACTGTCCGACATGTTTTTTCGGGACGAATATCACGTTACGGCATTTTGCAATAGTAAAGTTTTTAAACAAAACTTGTTCATTGAAGCAATTAGCAATTGGGCTAAATTAAACAATTTTCCAGCCATTTTGATGTCTGCATTTGATACCTATTCAAAATACTCTTCAAGTTGGCTATCTGTTGTGAGATATGCGCCTTATGATATTATCCATCTTAACGGCACTAAATGGAAGGAAGACCTTGATTACGAGCTCCATGTTACTGCGTTGTATCCCTTTTTTGTTAGACGAAATTACCCTGAAAATATTAACGGCTGGAACATGGATCCTTGCGTAGAGTGGACTGAGATTGCGCCTGAAATTGGATCAGATTTTTTTCGTGGCAGTGTCATTGGAGCAATCTTTAACGTGGATAATATCAGAAGCGAAGAAAAAATATCGAAAGATGAAATTGGAACTATGACTCGATTTGTTATGCATCGATTCCATTTAACCGAAATTATATCGAGCGATTGTCAACGCGTTTTGAAGGCGATTAAAATGCTTACAACGGCAGGAGTGATAGACAAGAATAAGAAGTTTTTTCTCAGCTGTGAAAATGTTACTGTTGAATTATTTAAAGAAGTTGAGGACGCAAAACTGACTACAGTACAAGGAATTCATGTGGAGCTACATGAAATCCAAAGCGTAGAGGTTGGTTTATCCCACAGCGGAAATTTCAGTATAAAAATGGGGATTTTAATGAGCACTTTAGATTGTATGGCTGCAATTCGACCTTTTGTTCTACGAAATCTTAGCGATTCTCAAATTAAAAGGGTGCTGAGTACAACAACCTACTTGGTTTGCACAGAAGAACTAAATGTGCTTTCACAGGATGATATTTTAAGTCTCGGTGCCTTGTTTGATTATCACTTATATATTCGGCGGGGATTTCAAACATTTCAGCCGCATTTAAACATTTATTTCCGAATTGAGTTGGATATCGAGCTAAATCAGCTCACAATGGAAAGGTATTTGAGGTTACTTTCTCATTTTGAAAAGTTTGCTGGAGCCTACAACCTGAG
Organism: Orchesella cincta; assembly: GCA_001718145.1. Taxonomy (NCBI): domain Eukaryota; kingdom Metazoa; phylum Arthropoda; class Collembola; order Entomobryomorpha; family Orchesellidae; genus Orchesella; species Orchesella cincta. Next base: position 36,996 of record LJIJ01000743.1, on the reverse strand, counting down.
CTACTTTATGGTGGAAGCTTTTGACAAGGAAACTGAAGGCACAAGTGGGTGGTGGACCATTCAAAATTACACAAATTTAACAAACACAGAGTTTTTCACAGAAAGAGAATCTGGTAAGAAATATATTTTCAATACAAAATCGTGGAGGGTAACTTAACTTTTATTATAACTTACAGTTTATAGACTTTTCAGATCGCCCAACTTGGCGTCCATCTCCGCTGGATTTTTCAGTACCCCCCATTTCAAAAAATGGCGTCGGTAATGCTACTTCTACGGAGGACTCTAAAGTAGTGCTAATGGTGGCATCAATTAGCTCTGTACTTTTGATAATTTTTGTCCTTCTGAGCTCTTACCTAGTCGTCAGAAACAAAATGCTGAGATCTGTCTTGTCAAATGAGGAAGTTAAGGAATTTTTGAATGGGAAAAAACTTCCACTAAACGTTGAAGTCGAGGAAATTGGGTGCACGGCCGAATATATCAAATTTAATCCGGATTATGAACTCCGTCTGGCAGATTTTGAGATAGGTATTTAAACAAATTCATACAATTTTATATTATAAAATTTTATTCTATTCAATTTTCAATCAATGCGTCTCTATTCCAACATTTAGATGAGACCTGTATATTGGGGGAAGGGAATTTTGGCACCGTTTTTAAAGGCACAGTAAAAGGAAACGATTCAGCCATAAAATTGCCCCACACGGACTGTACGAAGGGAACATACAAGAATTTTCTAAGCGAAGTCAAAGTTCTATGTTATATTGGTTCACATCCAAACGTTGTTTTCTTCTTTGGAGCATACATCAAAGAAATACGTCAAGGTTTTGCAAAATTTACATATGTCTTTTTAAATCATGTTTGTTTCTTTAAATTGTAGTTGTTTTTAATTTTAATGTAGGTGTGTTGTATATTGCAACCGAGCTGTGCTCTAAAGGATCATTAGAAAGCTTGTTACGAAAAACCAAAACTGTAACTTCCAGCAAAAGGGGAACTGTATATCAAAACGCCCCTTCGACTTCTGGTCTCACATTGTCCTTCCATGATTTACATCGATTTGCATTGGAAATGGCAACTGGTATGGACTACATTGCAAGGAAGCGGGTTGTCCATGGAGACTTATCAACCAGAAATGTTTTATTGGATGAGAATTTTACCTGCAAAATTGGGGATTTCGGCCTCTCCCGAAAGCTTTATGAGTACAACAAATACGTTAAAAAGTCACAAGAACCTTTGCCTTGGAAATGGATGGCGTATGAATCTCTCACCAAGATGGAATTTACGTCAAAGTCGGACGTGTGGAGTTGTGGAGTCACCCTTTGGGAAATTTATAGCTTGGGCACAACACCATATGGAGGATTAAACTGGTCAATGGATTTCACCAATATGCTACGAAAAGGGTTGAGACTTACAAGACCAGAGTTTGCGACGGAGAATATGTAACAATTTTAAAAATTCATTTTTCTATCTTTAGGCTCTCATGTTTTTAATTTATTAAAGGGAAAATATGCTAATTTCAGCTACATGAAAATGTTGGACTGTTGGCAAATTGAGACGGAAAAGCGACCAACGTTTGAAGAATTGGCGGGATTTTTTAAACAGATATACAACCCTCTGTATGCAAATATATAAATAAAATTTTTTAACATACTTTCTAACGTAAATTCAAGTTACTCCAATTTATCCACGTGACTGTGGACCAGTACATTATAAGCTTAATATATGTATTTTAGTCAAGCTTAGTGTTGAAATAATAAATACACATTTATATTTACCATAACTTTATTATTTCCTAAATTTCCCCTTGAATTTTAATTCAAATGTCATTACATCAGACAATATTTACATATATAAAGAGTAGAGCTTCAGCGTGTACCGTATATTTGGTGGTCTATAACAAACTCAGAGGACAAATTACAACAACATATTGTGCACATTTCAAGGAATGATTTATTTTTACCAGAAATACACACTAACCGAAGCTGTATTCATCCTGTCTATTGAGCATCCTACAAGTTGGTAAAAAATACTTAAGAATGTAGTATGCCCATCCAGATTTCAGAACTACACACAATTTTTTAAAGAATTGGAGTTAAAGAATTTTTATCATTTATTACTCTAAATTACATGAATTTTCTAAAGCAAACCAATGCACCAACATTTTGTAGCCGGCAAGAAGGAACATAAACTGTAGAAATAGGGTTCATTAATTATTCACTGTGCATTTCCCATTGCATGAAATATTATAAAATCCAGAATTGAAATTACCACACGAAATGAATCAAGGAAAACACTTCCACAGCAAAAACTTCTAAGAGTGTTCTAAGATCACAATAAGATTTAAAATAACCTCTAAACAGAAAAACTGAATTACCAAATTCACTTTGTTTTCTAAAAAGGAAAAAAATACAACAACAAATTGTAGAGAATATAAGCTTCATATCAAGATCTCGGTGGTTCCCGTTTGTTTGAATATTAACAGATTTTTGCAATAGGTTCACATCAAGACATATTCACCTTAAAACACATCATTTAATGTGCAAATGCGTCCATTCGGTTTGAGATATTATTGAGATTATTTAAAGTGCAATTGGATTTTTTAAAATTTATTTTGTAGAATAATATCAATTAGAATACTCGATCCATCTATTTTAATAGTTATTTCAAATCGCAGTTCTTGCATTAAAGAGCATAGGCTTTAGAAGCTTATGTTTTAGAAATTATCACCTAACACGATTTGAATAACTTTGATGTACATATGAAATGAAAGGAGGGCATATCTGCATGGCTTTTTAAGCTACCTAGATGTTCTCAAATGATTTGCTATATTAGCCACATATAAAGACATGAAATCCTATGTTGAACCGATATCCAAGCTCTACATAATGTGGAAAGCGGAAAATTAAAAAATGCAAAGCAGACCACGAATATGGAACAAACAAGTGTTGCGTGATAAAATATCCTGCTATCGCCGATCTGAGTTTTGGCATGGAAGTAAAGGCAATTAAAAAATCCTTCTATTCCATACTCACACCTGTTTATCTACATGAAACCTCCAGAAGAATCCTCGTTGTCGTCCTACTTACAAGCAAAAAATTTCGTCGCAGAAAGCTCTGTAGTTCCACACGTATGCATTTCCAAATGTGATTTAGATAAGTATTTTAGAGCGACAAAAATCCCTTGAATAATTGATCCACCCTTACTGTCAGAAAACAGTGGTTTTATTTCGTTGTTTGAAGTAAGAAGCATTTAAACTGTGCTAGTTTTTTCTGTGGCATCAAACACGTGTATTGTGGAGCCATCGGAGCTCTGGTTTACGCTAAAAATGTCACATAACGGGAATAATCATGGAGACTTTGACTGTGAGAAATGGTGTTCAGTGTAAGTGTAGTTTTAAATATATTTAAAAAAAGTTAAAAACATATTTTAACTTTAGTCTTTATTTTCTTGTTAAACTCAAGCAACTGCACGGTTATTGATGATGGCAAACAAGATCGTGCCGACTGCGTTACTGCGATGGCGAATTGTGACTGTCATCATTTCTATCAGTAAGTCAAAATTAATCTGAAATATTTGCCTAATATTTTCATAAGAAATGGTTTTCCTACCCATTTTTGAAGGAATCCATTATTCTGGATTTTTGGCTCACTTGCACTGATTATGGGTTCGGTGACTTTGCGTGCCCTCTTTGTCAGTGTATGCAATCGTCGACAACGGGCCGCTGCCGGCACGGTGGCTAGTAAGCAGAAACCATTGAAAATATAAGTGAATGAATATCAAACATTTAACTGTCTGTATATATTTTTCTAGATCCTGTGGTGATTGCAACAAGAAAGGACAGCGATTCTGTGGAATATTTAACAAATTTAGCACCTCACCAGCAGATCACCTTCGCAACGTCAACGGCAGACAGACTTCAACGGAAAATAACCATTGTTCTCACACCAAGCTATACTGATAGCGAGTAACAACGTTTTTGCTCCACATAATTCATACAACATAGCTTCGCTTATTAACACGCTAGATGAATTTCATTTGAATTTTTTTATTATTATGTAAATTTTAAAATATTCAGCACTGAGCTAAGAAAACTCTATCACATTACAATATAATATTTTAATCAAATCCAAGGAAATGCTAAGTAATCCTCAATTTAAACTAAAAATTCACCTGCATCTCGATAAAATTAGTATGTAAATGTACATCACAATCTACCCAATTTTTCACAAGGTAAACATGCGTCAGACATCAAAATTAAAAATTTTACGTTGCATTCTAACATGGATAATCATAGAGAAACCCTACTAAACTACTGTAATGTGATGGATGACTTATGTGACCAAAGCATAATTAGTGTAATATAAATTAAATATATAAATGATACATATATGTTAAAATTGTATCTGAATTATTTGTGTTTCCCGAACGCTCTAATTTTACAAGACAATTGGTTAAATTTCGAACAACCTTTGAAATTTCTGGCGGTCATGGTAACTACTACATTCAACATATTTATGTCACGACAGCCTCCTACAATAGGAAGGATTTTGTTACACCTTTCTGAATCGCATGGATACATTTTAATGAAGTTATTTTTTTCTACCTAACGACATTCAGGTAGGCATATAACCAGCATCAGATTAGCGTTAGCTTTTATGCTATTATATTATCAACGTACAACAACCATCCAAAAAGCAACACGTGTTAAAAAGCGGCGTGTCTCCATCTTGTGTTCTGATCCAATCATGGAAAATTCAACACTATTTTTTAAAAGTTGGAATACATTATGAGAACACTATTATGAGACATGCATGCATATTTCTCTAACGAATAAGTTTAAACTTGATATAATACTCTTTAATTTAAATCAGTAAGTTATTTATTGTAAAGTAAAATTTCAAAACCTTGAATATCACATGGGGAAGTTCTCTAGCTGCAAAATTTCAGGTAAATCAGCCAACAAACGTAGGAGAAACTAGCATTCTTTAAACTCTGGAAATCCATTATTCTATTGCCGCTACTACAAATGTCTTAAGTTACCCCAACCAGAAATGCTAACTGTCATCCAATACTCAATGCGGTTTACAATATTAGCATAAGTTTGGAGTGGACTAAATATTGAGAAACAATTGACTTTCATGTACTTGCTGGAACTTGTCAGGTTTCTTTTTGCCGTTATTATCCAGTTGTCCTGCTCATATGGTCATACAGAAAGGATTTGCTGGTGTATTTTGATATCTGGAGCGTAAAAATTCAAAGACGCAAATCACGAAATGAGCTTATAAATATTTTAGCATGCCGTGTTGATACAAACGTTTTCATATAAACACAAATTACTAGACGCCATCAAAAAATATTAAGTGATATAAACGTTTTGTTTTTCATTTTAAAGTACCACTTTTAATCAGTGTTTAAATTTTATTTGAAATTTATAAGTGGGGCTAAACCGGTGAAAACCTTGTATTTCAAAAAACCTAGACAGTTTATTCCCGATATTTTTTATTACAACTGCGTGCAGACCATTTCGCGTGAAGCTTGTTGTTCTTAAAAGTTTGAGACAGAAATTATGCTGAACAACATTAAGTTGCTTCAGCAAACCAACTACATTCTTATCTTCTAGAAGGTAATGTCGGACGAATTATTTGACGATGACAGGCTTTAAATTTGGTATATCACCGGGCCTCCAGTTTGGTTATAGCACTTATTGGCCAAGCATAATTTACACCTTGGTTGTTTTACAAGTAGCACCGCCTAAAAGTGTGTATATAAAGCTGACAAACGCGATTTTAAATATGCTTAGATGATTGACACTTAACGAGGTTATTGGAGACGAACGCTAAAATACTAATGAATTATGAAGCCACTGTTATATTATAAATTCAGGCTTACGAGCTGTCTATTTCAGGGTTTTATTTTTAAGGAACGTCTCTATATCGTTTTTATCAGCAATTTTTTTGTAGAAATTTTTACCAACCTTTCGACAGCAAAACCATGGCATATTTATACCTCGCTTAAACACGCTAAGACTGTTGTTTAAAATCCATAAATTTTCTAACAGGTCATCGAGGACAATCAAATAAATAAACACAACGAGCTACCTAAGCGGAATCGTTGAATATTTGAAGCCACCGAAAGCCAACTAAAACAGAAGTTTTTTTAGTCTATCAGAAAATGACTTGGTTAATATTTTGCATATAAAAGACGAACGACTTTACAATTACTTATTTCATGTAATAAATATAATTTTCTGATCTGTATCCCTAAGCCTGATATCAGATAAACATATCTTAAAGTGGCCCAATAGCAAGTAAAATTGTTCAAGGAAATGTGATAATGCAATTGATTATGTAGTCTACCACCACTTTAAAGAAAGTTATGGTAGTGCTAACTGTGATAACGTAAAACCGAGCCATTTTCAATTTGAGCATAGGGCAAGACATCAAAATCCTTCGAAAACCTTTATGTTTCGTTCTGTTCCACGAGTCGATAAATCCGCCAGCCAAATCAAAGACTGATGCTGCAACAGACATCGTGCAAAATCCCGTTGTTGAATCCAATCGGATGAACAACCTTATAACTGTAAAGTTCAAATATCGGGCACCATTCGTAACGAGCTCTGAGCAAAATTTAATTCAATTTCACCAGCGTCTTTCAAATGTCGAAAACAATAACCACGCTTCATTTACCATATTTTAATGGTGATATTTAACAAAAAGCAGTGGTTACAGTTATGTATTCGATGCTGGGCCTAAGGGGGTGAAAACCTAGACTCAACTTCACTCAAATTTTCAGACGTTGCATGGCCCACGCAGACCACAATCGGTGGATACTAACTAATGTTATATTTTGGAGGAATTCTTTAAGGGCCCTTACTGACGTTTTGCACACGATTTCGAAAAAGTTATAGTAAAAGTAGTTTCCACCCATGAGGGCTGGTGCGATTTGGAAATTTGGGAGCCTCATTTGAAGTGCTACAAATGGCTGTAGTTCTTCGTGGAATTGATTATGATTTTTCTTCAAATTTTGTACCACAGGAACCATCAATTATCTAATTTCATCATTTGGCTTCAGTTGAAAGACGTTTCAATATGGTTTTTATGCCCATGCCATTTCAGGACCCCCATGTTCTACTTGTGCGGCTGGTCAAAACAGGTACTTAGGCCTAGGTTTTGGTGCTTCAATTACACCTGGAAGGGCTTGCAAACAGTAATTGCTGCAAAAAGGATTTCATACATAAATACTTAAATTATTTCATAAAACTAAAAATGGATGTAAACTTTTGGCCCATTCAATTTCGATGTGCCGCATATTTTTTTGGCTACTGGTGAAAAATTGGTCAAAGTATGCGGTTAAGAAGCCATAACATAAGCAAAAGCCCATTAAATTTGGAACCTGATGTAGGAAGTTTTATTTAGTGAGAATGTTTTAATGCGCGCGATATCTTGGTGTCTAACTGGGGAGAGATGTTTGCCATTTAAACTTCTGTCATAGTATTGTAAATCATCAATAAATGTTACCCATATATTTCCGGTTGAAAAGAAACAACATGTTGATATAAGTCCGCATCTAAATTATTAATAGAAAATGTTTAAATTGAAAAAATCAATCTTCATAAAAAACTAATTTTATTAACCTGCTCTTTATAAAAGTACATGTTGATATTGAACGCGACCGCACTCCCATAAACAAACACGTTGAGGGACCCCATAAACAGTTCTCTGTAGGAAGCTTGCTTCTCAGAAGCCCCCTTGTACATGGGGTAAAACTGGAATAGGGTGAGGAAACACGTTTGCACCATCACCAGTGAAAAAACGAGATTCCACACTTTTTCCCAAAACGGACTCCACCTGTCCACTCGATGTTTTTTGCTATTCCAAACCCAAGGAAATGAGCCAGAAAACATGCCCAGCACGAGAATTTGTCGGAACCTTCTCAAAGTTGCTTTGTCTAGAAAATAAGGTCGATCTTTGACGTCTCCATGACCGCTATTTGAATCTGATGTGGATGGCGGGACATTCCAACCATATTCATCGTCACTCTCAGCCTCTTCATCAATGTGATAGGTTGGATCCCTCGTGACTCTTGAGTTAGAACTGGATCTAGAGCTGTGATGAAATGAACGCTCTCCAAAAAGACTCGAAACTTTGATCCGGGTATCCGTCTCTACTCGCCCCAAATGATTTTGTTCGTTATTGGAAAAAACTGTGACCCCATCATAGTTGTCTTCTCCTTCGTCGTATTGAATTACAGACAGTCCGTTGACTTTGGACAGATTTCTCCTCTTTTTCTTTTTTAAAGTGCCACCTTGCTGCATATTGTTTTTTAAATTGTACTTATATCACAAGTGTTTTAGTGAGCGTAGATCACAACGAATCTTGTTTTATTCCACCTTGTTGGGAGAGTGTTAGAAAAATAAGCTGCTCAACTTCATGCTACTTCTTAATTTTTGATCTGTGCGTGTGGATAATTTTGAATTTAGCTTGTTTCAACACTGAAACTCAACTAAACATTTTAAACGTTTTGACCACCGTGAGCATATAAAATGCAGACAGCTTTATCTCCAAGTGTGAAATACCCAAGCCCGTTTTCATGTTGGGTAGCTATAAACAGATAACTTAAATTATAAAAGATCTTCGAGCAGACGGGCTTTCGGTCTCATTTTTTCAGTAAATGATTGTCCACGTGTAGATTTTTTTCGTGATTTTTAAAATTTAAGAGTTAGACTTGACTTGTGTTTTTGTGTTATTTATTAGGAGCCAATACGGATTTCAGAACTATAATGTGACGACTTTTAATTTTTGCCTATTTCTACCTAAATGATTTGTGATGCTGCTGACGTAGTTGTCTTGCGTGCTTGTTTTTCTTCAGCTTATTATGTATATAAAACAAGGTTTGTCAATGGTTTTGTGTGTCGACAGTCAACATCAAACTTGCCGCTATATAGCCTTTAAATGACTATCCTCAATTTAAAATGAATGAGCTTGAGCTGTATATGTCACGTACGTATACATGTGCTGTACATAATTTAATAACATGGTATAATGGAACCTTTTCATGTGTAGCTGCTGTTCAACAAGAATCTCCACTGCAAAATTTATTTACGGAGTAGGTATACCATCGTGTTTTCTAAATTTAGTTCCCAGAAGGTGACTTTACTTGCCCTTGTTACTGAAACCCCTTGAGAACAAGGCAATGACTTGTCAAGTTTAACCAAGGTGGAATCGAACCTTTAAAAATAACAACCAGTTTTAACACACTTCAAATTGCACTGTATCTCTGATACCGAATGCATTTTATCACGACCTCTTTCATAAGTAACACACTGGTGGGCTCCGAAGTGTAATTTTATCGGATTGCATGCAGGTGGGTTTTTTTCTCACACAATCTGATTAAAAATTCATTCGTTGAAAAACAAGTTATCAAACTTTATCTCTGACTGATCTTTTTGAGAAAAGTGTAATCAACGTGACATTTTTCCTTCTTAAAATAAAGTCAGTTTGAGTGAGTTTTGTTGTATGCATCCAATCCTCATTATTCCGGTCGACAAAGAAATCATAACGGCGACCCAATTTTTTTGGCAAGGAAAACTGTTCATCACGTTTTATGGAATGTGACAGCAGGCTTTATTCTTTATTTATTCGTTATTTCAGCCATAATTAATTAGACTGGAGCATCGGGCACTTTTTTTTCATATAAACTTTTAAGCTACGGTCAATATTGTATATGCATTAAAGGGCATTAAAGAGATCGACGGTAGCTCGTGAAAGCGTGTCACACTATCGTCATTCACTACTAGCATTAGATGATTGTGATGATGATAATTTGACAGTTTCGTAAACTATTCTAACTAAATACACGGGTTGGTGAATGTTTCTTGAAAACATGTTAGAGGTGACTCATGGAGTGGAAAATTTGATTGGAATTGTTTTAGTGAAAAATTTAACTGGAGTGGAAAGCATTGTTAGTGGAATATAAAAGTTAGTTAAAATTTATAGTTGAAACTTACATAGTTGAGACTTAGCTCATCCATTTTAAGCTTACATATTTAGTCGAAGCTATATGGTTGAAAGAGCACATAGTGGTAAAAAGATCGATACGCAAATTTGCATGATTTTTTCCAGAATATACAGAAGTATAATTTTATACCGTGAAATGTATGTCGCTGTACGCTTGACTTTAAAAAGAGATTTCTGTGGCTGGTCTAGGATTTATGGAGTGATTTTATATTTGTTAATCCAGGGAATTTATCAATACATATTTAATAATTGAATTAACTGGCGGAAAAGTAGGATACCGGGGGGTGCAACGCACCCCGGCACGGGCCCAAGATGGTCCTGGGGGCCATTGGGGTCTGGGTCGACAAAACTTATAATAACTACTAGTACCGAAGTCAGTTAGAAAACAAGAAATTCAATTTTTAAAAACTAATACACACAGTATTTCAGCTAAACCGGTGAAAGTTATTCGTTACAATACACTAAATATAAAAAGTTTTTGCGTATTAAAAAACCTATTTTCTTTGAGATTCTGATTTGAAAGTCTATATGTTTCTCAGATCATCACGAATAAGAGAATCTGTTAATGATTCTTTCTTGTATTAGAAATGTGCTCAACATTACGGCCAGTCCTGTAGGTCACGTTACAATTTTTTTAGCATATTCTAGCTTGAAAATTTCTTCATTTCACAGAAAATTTTGCTAGGTTGGCAAATCTTTCCACCGGAAAGAAAGATTCTGTTACACGATAAAACACGTTTTAATACAAAGGGGAAGTAAAATATCTGCATTTATATAATTATCTTACTAAAGCACAGATAAACTTTAGAAAACGACCGTGCGCTCATTACTTTTTAGTCAAGGTTTGAGCAAACTGCGGCTGTTCGTCCAATTTCCCAACCTCCTACGGATTTTTCTGCAGTAGATTCAAGCTTACAAATAGTATAAAATCACCTAATATCCTGGTTTCGGTTAACTATTTGCGTTCGATATCCTCATTAGAAAAGGGAATGGTATAATTAAATCAAACAAAATAAATTTTTGGGTTGAGTTCATAAATTGGCAACTATTCTGCTATTGAAAACGAAGGAATATTTAATTAATAATATATCCCCAAATGGAATATTTGACAAATAAAATGACGTCCATTGTTTTCGAACTTGGGGCCATCCTTTTCAAACGTAACTCAAAAATCGGTTTTAAGACCCACTCCCTATTGTTACAGTTGATCTTTCACGTAACGTTGATTTTTTGGTTCGGCAATTAAAACGCAATTTAAAACATTGGATTGTTATTTACTGCTAGTAAGTCTTCTTCGTACTGGTTGAGCAATTTTGTAAATAATTGTGAAAACATTATTTCACACTTTTAATAATATTTCGAACCTTCTGGTTTCGTTTGATCAATCCGTAACGCTTGCCTCTTATCCTGTCACTTAACTAACTGCATTACGTTTGGTAAGGACTATCCCTTGTAAATTCTTGGAACTAAATTTCTGTTTTGCTTGGAATTAAAGGCAAAATATTATCAAAGATTGAAACAGCTGAAAGGCGTGTTTTTAATTTCAGATCGCAAATCCGCTAAATCTAATCAAACCAGGCCCGTGTCAAACGTTTATTCCCGATATTTTCAACTTTATTGCAGCCATTCCTTTTGCAGAAGGCGCAGCAGAATGATTTCAAACCTGAGCTTGACGGTGATGAAAATTCTAGCAGAATTTGCATACAGTCTCCGCATTCTTCCCATTCGGTGGGAAGAAGCTTCAACCCAATTTTTAGTTGCACAAACTCATCCCTCCCTCTGGAAATGGAGGTTTGCCAGTACCACATGGTTTGTTGTTTATTCCACAGTCGCTTTTAACTTCGCTTTCTCACTCATGTTTGGAATGGAAGAGCCCCAGTTTCTCCTCCTAAAAACGGGGTTTGCTTCAGTCCACATGTCTGGTTTGGTACTTTACAACAACTACTTCAATTCTCATCAGGTCTGTCAGCTCTTCAGCTGTTTAAAATTGTTCGGGATTCGACCTCATCAAAAAACGAAACTACCAACCGACAAGCTAATCTCAGTTTGGGTAATTATTATGGTGACAGTGATTGTTCCGATGATGTCATCCGTTACTTTTTTTCTTCCTTGTCGCTTAGTTTCCTCAACCCTTATGAAACACATTGATTCTGATTTCTGCTCGATTGTTGGATTTCAAGTCATTTTCTACCTGATTGAGCTTCTACTCCTCGCTATTCCCTGTGTCTGTCAAGGGTTTCAGGCCATCCTTTTCACGGGAGCTCTTCAAACTCTCCTTTCTCATCTCTCTATTCTCAAGTATGACATTTATATTAAAAATTTAAACGGATATTTAATTTACACAAGATTTTGAAATACCTTTATTACTGTAAAACTTTCAGAAAACTGGCAAAAGTACAAAATAAAGCCACCCTGCAAACCCGTTTCAAGCTCCTATTTTGGTACAGAAAAATCCAGATTTTCACAAACCTCATCAACTCCGTCAGCCAAATGAGCCTGTTGCCCCAATTTCAGATTGCCGGTGCTGGAGTCATCATTGCTGGTTTGTACACGGGAATCATGTCAGGAGAGAAGTTGCCGATGGTTCTATACATAATCACGATTGCTCTAACGATTGAGGTGACAATTGTCATTTGGGTTCTTTTGGATTTAACAAGCAATGGACTGATTGCGTCCAACAAGTTTTTGAGATCAGTGAGCCAATGGCCGTTGTGTAGAAATGGAGTTTTAGAAGGTATATCAGGTCGTTACAACCTCTCAAAATTTACACAGGCCCTTTTCACGTTGTGAATAAAGAAAGAGCTCCAACCCTGCTACGGTTTTGCTTACAGAACATTTTTTTTGGTGAAATCAAGAACAGAATAAGATAACGCTGAAAATTATATTTGTTGTATATATAGTTTATGAGTCAATACGTTGTTATTTGTATTTATAAAGCTGTATTGATAACAGTGTTATCAATAAAGGTTAGTAGGCTAGATAGCTATTTTTGCAGTAAAACTCAAAACATTTATGTTAATCATCATCATAGACAGTTTGGCTAACAATTAACAAAGCAAGAATTGTGTCACTCATCAGAAGCCCAAATAAGCTTTGACTTAAAACTTCATTGGTAAACCTCGGCGTTGACTCAGTGACAGCTTTGACAAGCAGAGAAATTCCATGCTTTGATTTATCGCTCCACTTTCATTCAATTGCATTCATTTCATTATCCACACTGCGATGATAACTCGTAAGTTCGACCATGCCACCTTGTAATTTTTTTTACAATAATTTAAAGCTAGAATTAATTGATGAATAGCATGTCACAAATTTAGTTTTTGTGCTATTTTTTCTGAAGGGCTTCGTTCATTCATAGAACGAGTGTTAACAACATTAAATGAAACTTACATTATATGGTAAACTGTAATGCTGCTGAGCTCCTGATGGAAGCATATTGAACTATGAACGAATCAATCCAAACCACATTGTTTCTTATCAAATGATTTATTCTAAATAGAAACAAAATGATGAGATAATTTTTTAATGAGCTTTCCATACCTTTCCATCACCATCATGATTTAACTTGGAGATGATAGACATGAAATTGCTTTATAAACTAACAACCAAAATAGTAATATCTGAATTTTTTGTGGACAAAAAATGAAGGAAAATTCTAATTTTGTTATAATTTATTTTGGATGGGTGTTAGTTTAAGTTCTAGTCCTTTGGGAGGAATCATCCCAGTCGACCCTGCCAAATCCATTTTCATAGGCACAGGTGTCTTTCCCGTGATTTGAATTTCGAAATTACGAACAAGATTTGCAATAGTTGCTTTCGTTTCCGCCAAGGCAAATCTGACCGCGATACACATTCTCGGGCCCACACCGAATGGTGTGAACGCAAATGGATTTCTTTGTTTCTTTTTCTCAGGGCTGAAATGTTCAGGATCAAACACATCAGGATTCTCATAATAGGATGAATCCTGTTGAATCGCATTTAGAGGTATTGCAACGAAGTTGCCTTTTGGGACAAATAATCCGGTTTCCTTATCATGATAATCTTTAACACATTGTATTTCCAGGCGTGCAGCAATCGGAAATTTTCTCATTACCTCTGCAAAAATTGGTAAATTTTGTAAAACAAATTTTTCGGAATTAAATTTATCTTGAGAAAAATTACCACAAATAACCATGTCCATATAAACCAGGGAATTTAAAGCATCATAATCCCAAGTTCCATCTTTCATTGCAATCTTGGCAACTTCCTTTCGCAATTTTTCCTGTACATCTTGGTACACAGCTAGGGCATACATTGCAAAAATAATGGCACTTCCGGTTGTCCTATATCCCGCAAAGAAAAATACTAAAGCTTGGGCTGTCATGGTTTGCTGAGTCAACCATTTTCTCTTGTCGCCCCGGGTATCCTGCTGGGCTTCAACTAACAATTGTAAAAAATCATTGGGCTTAGCTTCATCGAGATTTATCATCCTTTCCATTCTAGTTTTGAGTCCGGTATCCAAAATTCTCTCAAAAAAGTCCAGTGCCTCCTGGTCCCAAAATTTTAATTGGAAAAATTTCCCAATAATTGGAAATTCGACGGAAATTAAAAATTTGAATAAACTCCACTTTTTCAATACTGCAATTCTCGCAACCATTTTGGCAAATGGAGAATTTGGATTTTGAATTGTTTCAGAACGCATTCCAAACACTGCGACAGAGATAACATCAACAGTATACTGGTTTACAGAATCGAGCACATTAATTTTGACTGAAGATTTCCCTGCTTTTTTAGTCAAATCTTGAACCCACTTTTTCCCCACGGAGTTGACGTGGTTCATCATTCTTTTGATTTTGCTAGAGGTGAAAGTATGGCTTACTGTTGCTCTTATTGATTTCCACTCTTCGCCTCTCAAGACGGGCAACATCTTTTGCATGGTCGGTGGAAAAGTGGACGTGTACTGGCGTCGGTCCACAAAATATTCAAAATCTTTGACGAGCACTTTCTTTATTAAATCCAAGTCTTTAATGAGGATGATCTGATTGCCCATCTCTGTTATTCCACAGAATGAGAGTTGTTCAGCGTCCATGATTTTGTAGGCATAATTGTCAGCTTCAATTCGTCCTTTTCTGCCGAGAAAAAGATCAAGCTTTGAAACCGCTGTGGAAGTATCAATTACGCGAATTCCACGAAGTTTGAAAATTTTCTTGGAACGGTGGGTGTATAGCGTGTAAGCTAGTAAACATAATATCACGATAAAAATCGTTGACAATATGAAACTCAACATTTTGTAAAATGGCAAAAACTCTTGTAAATCTAAAAGATTGGCTTATTAATTATTAATAAAAAATACGGGAGCTACTGCTGATGATGACTGGGTTTATATCAAAGATCAGGAACCATAGTAATTATTATAACTCGTAGTATACGCAGCTAATCGCTATTATTTTCATCATTTTGTTAACAAAAACGCCCACGAAATTGAGCTTGTTTCATTGCTACCAAGCAAAATCAATATTATTGATATTCAGGGAGTTGTTAGAGGAAGTTTCGTCGCATAACTTCAACATCAAACAAACTAATCTCTTTGGCAAAATTCATAAATTGGCACGTATTCTGATATGGCAAATGTGGTAAACATTTGCGTAATTATTTGTGTTTAAAACTAATTTCCCCACGAAATGGCAATGATGATTATATAGCCCACAGAACTGTATAAAGCAACATGTAGTCGAACTTTAAATTAACGTAAATAAATTAAATAGTATTGAAATTGTTGAAAGGTGTGGGTTTAATAAAGACCAGAGATCTGAAAATAGTGATAAAAATGTAGACATTTTCTCCGTAACTAAAGGTTAAATGTATGTCCCGGCTTCGTTCTAGACAGTTCTCTAGCAGAAAATGCAACAGAATGATTTCAAAACTGAGC
Organism: Orchesella cincta; assembly: GCA_001718145.1. NCBI lineage: Eukaryota > Metazoa > Arthropoda > Collembola > Entomobryomorpha > Orchesellidae > Orchesella > Orchesella cincta. The sequence goes on along the minus strand of LJIJ01000743.1, from coordinate 21,075 downwards.
TTGAAAGTGATGAAAATTCAATCCCAATTTGCATACAGTCTCTGCATTCTTCCCATTCGATGGAATGAAGACTCAACCCGATTTATTGTTGTGCAAAATACAGCTTCCCTCTGGAAATGGAGACTTTCCTGTTCTACATGGTTTTTATTATTTACCGCTGTCGCTTTTCACTTCGCTTTCTTACTCATTTTTGGAACTAAAGAGCCGCAGTTTCTACTACTGAACATGGGCTTTTCTTCAATCCACCTTTCTGGCTTGGTACTTTACGACAGCTACTCCAATTCTCATCAAATCTGCCAGCTTTTCAATTGCCTGAAAACTTTTGGAATTCCTCAGCCCCGAAAAGCCCAAATCCAGGCAGACAAACTACTTTCTGTTGTGCTAATTCTCGTGACAACCGTATTCGTTCCGATGATGTCATCAGTTACTTTTTTCCTTCCTTGTCGCCAGGTTTCCTCATCACTTTTCAAACTCATCAAGCCAGATTCCTGCTCAAATGCTGGATTTCAAATCTTTTTCTACCTGATTGAGCTACTACTCCTCGCTATTCCTTCTGTTTGTCAAGGGTTTCAGGCCATCCTTTTCACGGGAGCTCTTCAAACTCTCATTTCTCATCTCTCTATTCTCAAGTATGATGATATTAAATTCAAAATTTAAATCAATATTTAACTTGCAAAACTTTATGAAAAATTATTTCTTATAGAAAACTGGCAAAAACACACACTACAATCACACCGCAAACCCGATTCAAGCTCCTATTTTGGTATAGAAAAACCCTGGTTTTCACAAAGCTCATCAACTCTGTTAGCCAAATGGGCTTGTTGCCACAGGCCCAGACTTCCGGTGCTGGTATCATCATTGCTGGTTTATACACGGGAATCATGTCCAGAGGAAACCTTCCAACGATTCTCTACATTATTGCAATCGCCCTAACAATCGAAGTGACAATAATTGTCCTAGTTCTTTTGGATTTAACAAGCAATGGGCTGATTGCGTCCAACACATTTTTGAGATCAGTGCGTAAATGGCCGTTGTGTAGAAATGGAGTGTTTAGAAGATATATCAGGTCGTTACAACCTCTCAAAATTTACACTGGCCCCTTCCACGTTGTGAATAAAGAGAGAGCTCCAACCCTGCTCAGGTTTTGTTTGCAGAGGACAACATTTTTGGTTGTGAAGTCAAGAACAGGATAAGATAACACGGAAATGAATATTTGCATAGTTTACAAGTCAATACGTTTTAGTTTTTATTGATAAAGCAATTTTAAATGAAGGTTAATAGGCTAGATAAGCAGTTTTATTTGTATTTGCATTAAAACTCAAAAATATGTTGTTAATCACCATCGTAGACAGCTTGGTTGAAAAAACAATGAACAAAGCAAAGGATTGCGTCATTCATTATCATCATCATCATGAATCATGATCCCCAAACAAGTTTCAACTTGGTATACCTCGACGTCTGCTCAACGACAGCCTTGCAAGCTGAGAATTCCCATTCTATGATGTTTGTCTGCACTCAAATGCACTGCGTTCATTTCATGATCATAATATTTATGAGGAACTTGAGGATTCTTCTTTAAACCCTTCGTTAGTCACAGATTTTTTATCTCGATTCAAAGTTAAACGTTTAGTATTTAATAATTGAAGGTGAGAAATGAAGAAAATGTTAAGAATGCTTGGATTTGGATAGGCAGTAAGCATAATTGTTGATTTTTATGTTTTTTAAAGGTCGAAGCTGTAAAATGGGGCAAGTTTTGAAATTCAGCTTTAGTACACGCACCCACCAAGGGGGAAAGAGGGGGATGGAGGACAGACTCCGTGTGAGCACCGTTTTTGGACCGTCACCGGAAAGCAAGCTAAGATACTCTTATTTCTCCGTATTCGATGGTCATGGAGGTCCGGAAGCTGCGGAATTTGCTCAAGCGCATTTGAAGAAACAAATTGTTTCAAATCCCAACTTCGGGGCGGACGATGATAACCTAGTGTTGAAGGCAATTAAGGAAGGCTTCATCAGTCTCCATAAGGAAATGAGAAAGGAGTGGAGAAACAACTGGCCCACCTCTGAAAGTGGAAGGTTATCTACCTCAGGTACAACTGCTAGTGTTGTAATTCTACGAGGAGGGAAGTTGTTCGTTGGCCACGTTGGTGATTCAGCAATCGTTGTTGGATTGGAAGAGGAGTCTGGATCGGGATGGAAAGGGAACCAGCTGACAACTGATCACAAACCAAGTTGTGCCTCAGAACGGAAGCGAATTGAGGAGGATGGAGGAAAGGTGGCTCAGAGTTGGAATGGAGTATCCAGAGTGGTTTGGAAAAGGGTTAGAGAAAGAAGAAGTAAAGGGGGTACTAAATGGAGGAAGTATATTGAAGAAGCTCCATTCCTTAACATTTCTCGCTCGCTGGGTGACTATTGGAGTTTTGTGGAAGATACCAGGAAATACGCCGTGTCTCCGGAGCCAGATGTTCATGTTTTGGAGGTGGGAAGTAGTCTTCGCTGTCTGATTTTGGCGAGCGACGGATTATGGAATATGATGACTGCTGAGGAAGCAGTTAAAACTGTTTTTGAAGCTCAAAAGAAACTCAAGACTGAATAGCACAAGGCAGACGTCGGTGTGGATGATGTTGATGGTGTTTCGCTCTCCAATTCGAAATCAGAGAAGGAGCTATGTCCCTCAACGAAGCTGGTGGAGAATGCCCTTTTAAAATGGAAACGGAGGAGAATGGAAGCAGATAATTTAGCCGTAATTACAGTCATATTTAAGAAAAATAATTGATGTGTTAAAAGTATTTTATGTGATTCATGAGAATGAGTTGATTTTTAGCTAGAGTTGTTAAATAATTTATTTGAAAAAAAAACATTTTATAATAATTTTTAAGTGTAAAATCTCATCACACCGTTTATGGGCTATATAATTCAGCCTGTTTTATATCTGCAAAAGATGTACCTCATTTTAAACGGTATTGTTACTTTTTTTACCTTTGTAAGTTAGCCACACTGGTTTATAAATACCGAAAAGCGATTATCGTATTGTGGTGAAAGCGGCTTATAAGCGCTGCCGGACGCAAAAAGAATCATATGAAAATTCCATTCCTGCTCGAGATATTCATGTTCAAAGTTAGGCCATTTAAGTGGCACGTGCCATGCTAAATTTTGAAACTTGCTTTAAAAAAGCACTTCCAATTGTTTAGGGGCCCATAATTTTTACAGTTTGTTAACCTTGATTGAACGAGCCCAATGCAAAAATTAGCTCTCTAACCAAAAATTGTTGAAGTTGACGTTAATTGGGTTTTTCGAATTTTCGAAATCGTCAATTATTTTCGCAACAACATCATTGTAGACTAATCTGCTGCAGCCAAGGTGGGCTCAACGATCACCACTAGCATCCCTGAAAATATCTTAGCCAAAGTCCCCGGCAAATTCGAGGAAACAGCCCTTGAAGAAATCCGGGTAAAATCCAATTAAGATGGCACCCAGGGTTGGGTAATCTCTGAAATTTTTTGCTCAATATAAAATCTAGTGACTTTACCAAGGTATACTTACCAGCTGCTAAGCCTACCAATAAATCATAAAATGTGTGAAATATGTGGCTGGTAAGTATACCTTGGTAAAGTCACTAGATTTTTATATTGAGCAAAAAATTCCAGATATTACCCAACCCTGGGTGCCATCTTAATTGGATTTTACCCGGATTTCTTCAAGGGCTGTTTCCTCGAATTTGCCGGGGACTTTGGCTAAGATATTTTCAGGGATGCTAGTGGTGATCGTTGAGCCCACCTTGGCTGCAGCAGATTAGTCTACAATGATGTTGTTGCGAAAATAATTGACGATTTCGAAAAATTTCGAAAAACCAATTAACGTCAATAACTTCAACAATTTTTGGTTAGAGAGCTAATTCTTTTTGCATTGGGCTCGTTCAATCAAGGTTAACAAACTGTAAAATTATGGCCCCTAAACAATTGGGAAGTGCTTTTTTAAAGCAAGTTTCAAAAATTTAGCATGGCACGTGCCACTTAAATGGCCTAACTTTGAACATGAATATCTCGAGCAGGAATGGAATTTTCATATGATTCTTTTTGCGTCCGGCAGCGCTTATAAGCCGCTTTCACCACAATACGATAATCGCTTTTCGGTATTTATAAACCAGTGTGGTTAGGTACGTTGACTCCCGATCAATCACTTGCAATTTTCTACATAAACCATAATATTTTGGCACACCTCAAAATCTAGCGAATAGGATAGAACGATGAATGAACTCTTGGCCTTCTATGATTTTATTTCCTTGTAAATGAGCCGCGTTGAGGTTTATTAAGACTCTGTAATCTAGCTAATACTCTCGTGCTCACTCAACCCGTGATTTAAGTAATGACTTAGGTATATACTTGATTATCTTCATTTCATCGAGTTATTGTGGAAAGCGAGCGCAATGTAACAATGTAAAGAAGTAAAGTATGTCTGTGTAGCAGGTAGGAAAAAATACTACTTTTTAGCTTGATATTATAAGGTCTGTTCAGAAACTAAAAGTACAGGTCAAATATAAAACCGCAGAAACGTGTTTTAATTCCTTAATGAACATTTTATGTGGGCAAATCATTTCATATAAAGCAAATATTGATTTTTTAGAACTAACTGCAATTTAGGGATTATTTGCAATATTTTATAAAGCGCTTCAAGCGGAGTATTTAATACTGAAATTTATAATAATTTTAGACTAAAATATTTATAAAATAAATTAAAGCAATTTGAGTTCATTGTAATATGTCAAACAATTGTTAAAAAGAGATGTTGATAATCCAATCAAAAATGGAAAATAACTATTAAATTTTGCAACACACGTTATTCCATAAATGTAAAGCAGACTCTTTCTAAAAACTCAAGACTCAAAAAAAGACAGAATCAGCAATAAAAAAATATTAAGAGGTCTAAAATCGTATAGTTTTCTTGTTTTTTCATGCCTTACATATTTATATACCTGCGGAGGTTTAATTAAATTTACACTCATAACATTTTTTGCTTGAAGTTTCGCTTGAGAAGTTTCATGAAACAATGTTGAGTAAGGCAGTGTAGCGGCTGCCTTCTGCAAACAAAGTTTACTTGCTATATTCTGCCACTAACTCCTCACTCATCTAGAAACAGTATTCAATCAGAAGCACGTTGGATAAGTTACGTTTTTTTGTTGTATAAACTTTGCAGAATTGAAAAAGCTCAATCTGGAAGAATGGCGGAAGCGAAAATACACCCTGATATTTCACGCATCCGTTTTTTAGGCTGGATTTTGCAGAGTCTTTTATCATGTGTGTGGAGTGTTGTGCTACTTCATCGCGTGGGAAGTGATTCACCCCATTGGAAAGCATTGGTTATGTTGGTAGTGACCATTGTATTTGCGGCAGCTGCACTTAACAAATTTTGTGAACGGTTTTCCTGTCCAGATCACAAAAAGCTGAATATTTTGGGTCAAAAATTTAAATATGGTATGATATATTGAGGATAGAAAAATCACTGCTGAATATATTGAAGCTTTAAAACACAACCGTTTTTTATCAGGCATCATGTTCGGACTCACTCCCCCTCACGAGAAGTCACTCGCCGACGACAGTTTATCTCGTCCCATCCTCTTCCAACAAGATTCAAAACCTGCGGGTTTTCAACATTGTTTGGTAAGTAATTAAATAAAATAGCATTTCCTCAAATTGCTCTACCATTTATAGTTTTGTTGTCTTGATTTTTAGGAGATTTTCTTCTTACTATTGGACGTTTTTGCGTTGACTATTCAGCTGAAGCTGAGAAAGCTCCGCTCATTCCTTTTGGAGAGTAGGAGCTTGATAGATGTAGTGTGCATGGTTGCTCACTACGCTTTACTACCCTGGCTTGGAATAGTGAACTGGATTTTTATTAGTTGGATAGGTTCCATACACCTTCTTGGAGATCTTTTGTTGCTTTCACCCATCCAAGTTGTTAACTCCAGCAAGATTCATTGATATTTAGGGAGGTTGGAGCACGTTATTTACTTGTCTAGGAGAGTAAAAGAACTGATCAAATCGGACTCTTTTTTTGAAAAATGTTGAGTTGTGAAGAGTTGCATTTTTATTGTCGTTTGTAATGCGTATTTTTATTATGAAACTTGAATAAAATATGTGCTCAGTTACTTTTATCTCGATCATATCTTCCACTTTAATGAGCTGCATAAAAGTTAGCCGTTTTCTCATCGCACTCATTAACTCTCAATGGTGATATCATTTTCAATTATTAAACGTTTGCTCTCATCTTTATATTAAAATAGATTTTTGGTTTGACCGCACAATATTTCCATTTTTCGGAAAAGAATCCTATATTTTCTGATATTTCGCTAAGTAGTTCTGATAATAAATTTTGCCTCATATACTACAACTCAAAAGGCAACCAAAGCAGATTGAGTGTAACAATGAACTACCTCAACTCTTTCCAAGCTGTATGCCTGATGGCATTTATTCATTTTTTATCTATGTTTTTGATATGGACTTCGCATCATTTATTCTGCTTCCACAGTCCCAAAGCAGAGATGAATGATTCACCGCAAAACTGGTTTTTATCCTCGACAGCTCTCCAGCTTGGTACCTTAAAACACATTGGTTACATTATGATGATGCTAGAATGGAGATTTAATACAATGATTTTCTTAAAATACAAGTTCAAGTATGGATCGTTATAGAACTTATAAGAAGTTATATTATGCATAAAATAATCACAAATTGTGCTTTTCCTTATGCATGTTCATCATGTTTCAATCGTCTTTCCCACCATAAATACCATTATGCAATATTATTATACATTGGTGGTATAAATCTACCTAAAACTTGGTCTGAGGTTTGAGAGGTTGCTATATACAATCATTATTAGATATTCTGGTTTTGGTAGATGACTCGGCTGAAAACTAATTTATATGGAAAGTTAAGGTCGGATTGAAACCAAAACAACTTCTGACCTTTTCCGTACCGCATTGTGTGGCTGCTTTGCATTTGATTGCAATACTTTGTCCAGAGAGTAAACTCAACGAACTTCCCGTCAACCTCAAGGTTAACTTGTTCACCTCAAAATAAGAAACTTCTTGACTTGCGGCTTTGTACATGAGCTGAATAAATCAGGTGTGTGATTTCTATATAAATCATAGCTGTAGATTTTCATGAAACTTCAAAGGTGAGCTTCAGTTAGATTTTGATTGTCAAGGTCTTCACACCAAAATTCTGTTCTTGCGTAAACCTTTGTTTTTTAAAAGTTAAGGTTAGTGTAACTCGCTAAGAAATGGTCGGGAATTCCGTGACAAGTGTTTTTGATTTATTGCCAGAGGTCAGATTTTTTCTGTTGTTTTTAAAAATTTAGACTGTGAGTAATGTAGTTAATATTATTTATTTTAGATTTGGGATGGCATTCTTCCATTTCTAAACTCAATAGATTTCCACACAGTCATCAACACCAGTGTGGAATGGAGGCAGATGTTAGAGAGAAACAAATCGAACAAATTGCTCTCATTGGTAAGTCAACGAAAAACTACCAAATCTAAACCTTTCAGAAAAGAGGTTGAGTCAGTAAAAATTAATTTTTGCACAGGTTCTTCCATTAGTTGTAGAGTACCTTCCCATTCAAACCATTTTAAGTTGTCGAGAAGTGAGTTCAAAGTGGAAAACTGAAATTGATAACATAATTCAGTTCCATAGTGTTTGTTTTTCCTCCACAAAATATGTTGAGTCTCAACGTCGTCAACGTTTATATTCAGACATTGCAACTATCAACAAACGCTATCATTTCAACAAGACCCCTGACATTTCCCATTTTATGAATCAAATGAGCTATAACCGAGATGCTAATCAAAATCCATTTCCTACTAGAAGAATTTCCATAAAAATTTGCAGCAATGATAACGATGCTGAGCTGCCAGATTCTTACCTAAAATTACAACAGCTTCTTCTCCAGTTTGGTCATCATGTTTGGCGATTAAATGTCACCATTTTTGGTGGAGGAACTGGGGCGACCAAACTTGTTTGGATTTTGAATCATCTACCAAATCTAAAATATTTGGATGTGCGTGCACTCCTTTTTTATCGGAAGAATAATGAGCCGCAACTTCTGAAGGCTTCAATGCTACCCCACCTTAATAATCTTGTTGGACTTCATTTAAATGCGGGATCTGGAGTAAGCTCTTTTCCCCAAGCATTTATTCAGCGGTACGGTAACCAACTAGATGAATTTTCCTGTGGGGGAGACGTGCTGTCTATGAAAGGGAAAATGTTACATAATTCGATGTCAAAGCTTCAACACCTTTTTGTGGGTCAAATGGGGGAATCCCAAGAGTTCAAAAAAATTGTTCAGAAATCCAAGAGCTTCATGTGACATCACATATAGATCATTTAAGTCAATGTGATTATAACCTTGGGAGAGCATTCCAAGAACTGAGTAAGTTAAAAAGAATCATATTTTTGGGGCAAAATGAGAATCACTCCTGGACTTTGACGAAAAGCATTTCAAGAGTAGGAGTATCCATAGTGTTCCGTAATGTTCCATTGGAATGTTGAGAATTATGAAAAATTAATACAATTTTATTTAGCTACCATGTATGTTTAAAATTTGAAAATAATAAAATCATGTTAACAGTCACTGATCGACATAAAATTTTATTATCATTGCAATATACTTAACAGAATTATATAAATATTAATCAATCCAATCAACCTTTTATAACAACTAAAATTTGACACCCTTTTAAGCTGTTCTCTACTCATTTTCAGGCAGACAAGTGAATTGGGTGAAACTGAACATTTATTTTCTTAAATTCTGGAAGCAACTCAATTTCCGTTTGAATCGTTGTAATATTCGTTTCCGGAAATCCTCTTCCCATGAATATATACAACCTTATCAGATTCGGGAACTTGTGTTTCAATACATTCAGAAACCAACTTTTATTAACACTGTTTATATTTATTCTAAGAATTTTTAACTTATGAAATACTGGCATGTGAGATAAAAGCTGGGCATCCTCGTTTTCTATCAAATTAGTAAGAATTTCTAGCTCTACTAAAGTATTAGAAAACTGGTTTGCGACTCCAATAAAATCCGATAGATTTAATGGGGCTTGACTCTCAACTCCAAGCTTTTCCAAATGCCACTCAACCGTTCCGATTAGGTTTGGGAAGGATCTGGCAACAATTGCATTATCATATATGATCTTGAGTTCTTTCACATTTGGAACGAATTTCGTAATCCTTTTCCAATTCAGCTCGGGTGACATTTGGAACATCCTTCTCAAATGAAACTTGTGCAAATTTGGCCCAGACTGGCGAAGTAACAGTTGGAGTACTACCCAACTGCTTGTTTCAACATCAAGACAAATAAGCTGTTTCAAATCAGGAAGTCTTCCTAGCCTCATCAAATGCTTGACTTCAACCTTTCTCCATACAAAACCGGAAAGTTTGAGTTGTTTGAGATTTGGCAAATAGTTAAGTAAATTTATTTGCTTGGCTGCGTACAAAAAACGACCTCCGTTGCCAAAATCTGTGTGAAGGTCAAGGCTCCAAATGTTGTGACCAAAGTGAGCCAAAAATGAAAGCAAATTGAGTTCCCATTCCTCCACATTCTCGGGAACACATCCAGAAAGCGAAACACTTCGGGTGAGAAATGGGTTGAAAGAGTATTTATCGTATTTATTAATAAAACTCAGAAGTTCGGTTGGCACACAAAAACGGTAACTTTGTTGGTTGAGGGTTTTAACTGTTTTGCACTCTCTTCTTCTGCAAAGTTTAATATTATTTGTTAAATCGCATTGAAGCTTACTATCAATGATATTCATTGCAGTTTTGTTTAATCTCCGACAATTCAGAACTGACTGTAACGGCAAATATTCCACCAAGTCTGGAAGAATCTGCATAAAATATAAATAAATTGGTTAAATTAAAAATGAAAGATTTTGAGTAGGTTTATACTAATTCTATTTATTTTCTCACCAGTGGGAATAAAATCCTTCCCTTTTTATGGTGCAACACCTGATCCCATTCTGAACAAGCAATCGTCACTGCATGAAAGTCTTTTGCGGTTAAATCACGAAGAATTATATCCCAAATCTAAAACCAACCCGAATTCATATCAATTAATTCCAACCACAGAGTATAAATTTCATGAAATTTAAAATGTTACCTCTTCAGGTAAACTGATTTTTTGCACAGAAATTGTTCCAAATTCCTCTTTTGATACTTCCATTCTAACAAAGTTTACAGTTTAATTTTTAAATAAATTCAATAATTTTTCAGCAGCTTAAAAACATCCAGCCTCTCGTTGTGCACGAGTGTCAAGTGCAAATGGCAAGATGTGTGCTTGGCCGAGTGCTCCAGTTTTCTGCGTTGTACATTGCAACCAAACTCACCAGATAGTTGGTCAAAGTCGCTCGTATGATAGAGTTTACATAGTACAAAGGCCGTTCAACATGATTTTATGATGTTTATATGCCATGAATTAGCTCGTTCTCTGCCCACGCAGCAAACTGACTGGAACTTGATATGAATGAGTTACGATAAGATAATTTGTGTCAGATGCAAAGTGCAACTTTGTTATTCACATCAAACAAGTCAATGTTGATAAAGCATGTAGCAAGTGACTCAGAATGCTTCGCAAAATCGCAGAGGTACTCAAATACATGCACAAAGAGAAATGAAACACTTGTTCATACTGATTTTGTAGCTTATAATGAAATAATTTACAAAAAATGATGGTATTTGCTTAATTTAAATAATGATTTAGCTACGTAAGCATGATGTCCTTGATTTTCTTTTACAAAACAGGAGTCAATTCATATAATGATTGAAGAACTATAAGCGCAGAAGGTGCTTAATATTTTGCACGCATAGAGAGAGAAAACCGTTCTCGTAAATGTCAAGTATACTGCATACAAAAAGATACTATTGTACTGAAAACCAGAGGTAGCAGAAAACAGAGTGTGGGAGCGTAAGAGAAAGTTGTAGTAGACTTTCTCAAGGACACGAGAGCTTGTGGATTCTCCTCACTTTCATATCCACCTACGTTCCTTCGTTGTGGAGCAAGTGTAAGCTATTCCTATCCGTTTAATACAATGTTTCCAGCTGATTTTAGTGTCCCGTAATGACTTTCTCATTCCGTCTCTCGTTTTGACATTTTATAAACTCATATGAGTAAAACTTGTAAATAATTTAATTGGAGCATGGAGGAAACTTTGAAACTAGTGACACCAACCATTATCATTTCAACAGAAAATAGGAATTCTTCAACATTTGAACTATTGCCTGAGGTATTATATTTCAAACCTATAACATACTCAAGAGTGTAAAATGAACAGATTCTACTATATATTATTTTTAAATAGATTTGGGAGAAAATATTTAGCTACCTGACCCCATCCGAATTCCTATTCGCAATAAATAGTTTCCCAAATTGGAGAGAATTTACAAAGTCTAAAATACCAACTGCTCTGCTACCACTGGTGAGTAAAAGTGAAAGTAAAATAGGTTCACATTTTTGTATTAGTAAATGTTTGAATTTTTAACTTGCTTTTAGGTTCTGCCCATCCTAGTGGACAATTTGCAAAGCTCAAATAAAGAAAACCTGATTTGGCGAAGACTCAGCTGCAATGCTAGAAATACGTTTGATCAGATCATATCAGAAAATTCTACGTCTTCCGAAAAATACTATCAAAATCACACAACCAAATACTGGAGTACTAAATTAAAAGCAAAAGAGCTCAAAAATAGAGTCCGTTTGATTGAGAACATCAAATCTCATTACAAATTCAAAACTGTAGAAGAATACCAAACTTTTTTGAAAGTGTTTGGAATGAAGCCTAGATCACTCCGGGAAACCCCCATGATAACTAGAAATTTACACCTTGAGTTAAAAACAAGGGGTGAGCTTCCAGAGAACCCTGAGCTAATTGCAAAAGATTAGTTTTGCTCTCGAGGTTCGGCTCCAATATTGAGGAGCTGACACTTTCCTTTCCAGGAAACATTTATGGGGAAAGTCTCTCTCATTTGATGACAATGGTACTGAGTCGAGTACCCAATTTGAAAATTTTGCAGCTTTGTAACAGCCAAGGGACAACTGAAATGGACGAAACTATCCAGCTTTTTAGTAACATTGAGTTTCCACAGTTGGAATATTTAGTGCTCTTAAATGTCGAGCAATTTAATGAAGATTGGGAATCTGAAAACAAGAAATATTCTCTTATTCGTCTACTTCTAAAGAATTATGGTCACCAACTCAAAATTCTAATTTGTGCAGAAAACTTGTTCCAAATGGTGGACCAACCTGAGTTAAAAACGCAGCTTGGAAACCTTCGCGTTTTGCGATTGAGATCGGTGGACAAAAGCACGATAGATATTTTAGCCCAGCTCCCTTTAAAATTGGAGGAGATTCAAGTATGCGATTTTAACTTGAGAGATCATGGTTCTATTCCAGTTATACAAATTACTCCGGAATTTGTCAAAGCTGAGACATTTTTTGAAATGTTAAACAATTTTTCAGATACACTTCAACATCTCCAGATAAATTTCACAATACGGAACACTCAGTTTGTGGGAGATTTTATGAGACTTTTGTTCGAATCAGGGACTTTTAAAGAATGTCCGAAGCTTGAAAAACTCACAGCGGCTTTTATCAATGTGGGAATCAGTTGGTTTTGGTTCTGTATTAAAAACAAGTTCCCAAACATCAAAGTGTTGGAGTTGTACACAACGGCTAGAGTAACGAAAAAGAAAGAGCATTATGCCAAAGATGGATTTAAGGCGTTGCCGAAATTAGAAGAAATAAGAATTTGGTGCTCAAGGCCGGCACATGAGGAGAAAAATGTGAGAATAATACTCGGATGCGAGCAAAAAAGTCATTCCAGTAAAAAATGAAGTTAAATGTGTTAAACTGTAAATGTCCACCATATTTTTGAAAATTATTTAGTATGTTGTAATAAATTAATTCTGCCATGAAACTCACAAACAATTAGGTATTTAAATTTATTTCATTGAAAGCTTTTCCACGCATGAAATGTGCAAACCCGGAGTATCCCATGTATATCGTTTAGTTTGGAGAAAAACTAGCAGCTTCCACTTTCCACCGCTCAGAGCAAAAATAATATGCTCCCTTCGTCCTTTCTCATTGACAACTATCACCATGAACTTGTTGGGTTCGGCTCCTTTCGGATGCTGAGTGGCTATCGGTGACAGCCGTGGAAGCAGCTGAATACCGCACTCAGGCTTTTGCTGTTAAACAACGTTTAGAACAGTTTGTTATCATAAATCAAGATATTATTATCTTTATTTAAAACCGTAAGTTTTCGAAAAACAAAGAGTTTTGCATTATCAGTTGCAAGTGAACTGACAGATGTACTCGACAGTAAATTAGCCAAGTTCAAAAAAATGATGAGCCATTTACTGTGGTTGAAGTCCGTTGCCGTTAGTTTACGTTCTAAACAATTAACACTTCAAAGGGAATATACAAAAGCTCCTTCCATCATTCGTCGTTCATTTTCTATTGTTGATGATGAGCCAAAATATTTAATTTCAGCAAAATTCACTCGTGCATTGTTGCAGATTTGAGGAAGCATATTATGCCACCTCAATGTTGACTTTCTACGCGCTATAAACGCTTTTCCGGAATGGAAAGAGATTATCAAGGTTAGCGGCTGCTTTGAACTTTTAACTGACAATTATTTTCGCAAAGCATTATTGTTTCAAGTTGCCAACCCCCTGAGTGATTATTCTAATGGCATGTAGGAAAGTGGCTCAAACATGGTTGAAGTTGTGAAGGAGTGATGATGATGAATTAATTTTTTTGTAGCAATAAGACTAACGAAGAAATACAATGTTGCAACAGAGAACTTTATATTCAAGCTTGTTGTATTCTAGCTACAATTACTTAAGTGTTTGTAAAATTTGTCATTTCAAGAACACTGTATGTACTCCTAAATTTCAACACTTGTGTTGAGAATGCTTTCACTATTTTACAGGAAAACCTTATTGGTATAGTACCACTTGTATACAAGACCAGCAAAAGTAATGACCTCAATTGGACTTTAAACGTCGGGCAGGTGAAATTAATTCATCGTAAATTCTCCTGTAATTTTTGTAAAATCTTAGTAGTTTATAAAATACGTAACAGGAGCAACCATGAGGATATTTTTAGTAATTGTAGCGACCAGATTGGTATTGCAAACTGAAAGAATTTCAGAATCCAACCCAGAATCTTTTGAAGCACAACTTCAAAATATATACTTGCTTTTAAATACTTTTTCGAATTGCACAATGTACTTTATCATCATTCGGCAGGAATTATTCTCTCAATCTGAACAAGAAACGGAACATTTAAGTCAGATCATACACCAATACACCATTGCAGACAATTTTATTGCTGTCGTCACACACAACGTTTCACATCTCACATTTTCTAAAGTAATATATTTTATTATATATTATTATTATTTTATTTTATTATTATTATATTATTTTTTACGTCGCAACATCTCAAACGCTGTTTGGTTCACATTCCAATCTTTATCAACAAAAGATATTTTATATATGTGAAAGAATCGGTTTGAGAGGACATTTTTGATAACAAATAGTTTTAATAGTCGAGCTTTCTGCGTCTAACCTAACGCTTTCTTCAGGACAAATTTCAAAAAACTAAATCATTTTTAACCTATCACAATTTCAATGAAGCTGAAAATTGAAATTTATATAATTTCATTATAGTATTAATTATGGTATTTTCGTTAGGGGTAACAGGAGATCCATCCAATCTTCGTGAATATCAACTTTTCCAGTGTTCCTATTCATTGTGTTGGGAGCTTTTCTTATGTACATACTTTCTAGGAAGAGTCGGTTGTAGGTTCGGGTCTCACGTTGGATTAAAGATGCGTTATCAAAATCAATTTGATGATCCTTTTCAATTGCATGTCCTGCTACGGCTGATTCCACTGTGTTGTTGTTTTCGACGTCCTTTTTATGTTCTTTTACTCGTATATCAAGGGTCCGGCTAGTTTCGCCCACATAAATTGCATCGCAGTTAGATTTACAAGGGATTTTGTAAACTCCTACTTCAGCTGGTTTAGGTTTATCTTTCGTGTTGCAAAGTAGTCTCGAGAGTTTTCGTCCAGGAATGTATCCTATTTCAACCTCAAGAGTGTCACGAATTATGCTTCCAATTTTGTTTGTGATTGTTCCGAACCATGGTAGAATGATTCTTCCTTTTTGAGATTGAGTTCCTTGTGATTGGGATATTTTGTGTTGTACTCGTTCTTTCATTTTCTTAAGACTCTTTTGAAACATGAAATCAGGATAGCCATTGGTTAAGAATGTTGATCTAATGTGCTTCAGTTCCTTTCCTAGGTTGTCGTTGTCGCTTAATTTCAGAGCTCTGTATATTAAGCTATCTACTGCTGATATTTTGTGACAAAATGGATGGGATGACTTGAAATGTAGATACTTATCTGAATGTGTGGGTTTCTATAACTTGGTGTCCTAATGTACCATCACCTTTGTTTGTTATGAGAACATCCAAAGAAGTGGTTCTTTTCGTTGGAATTGTGATTTTTTTCGGTGATTGTTCAAGTTTACGGGGATTCAGGTGAGAATAGCTGTCATCTACGTATCTGCAATAGTTTTTGAGCTCCTCAATTTTGGATATGTGGTGAATTTCAATGTGTTTGCATGAATATTTCCGCTAGTAATGGGGATATAGGAGAGCCCATTGCTGTTCCGTCTTTTTGTTGGTAAAACTTGCTACGGAATTGGAAATTCGTTTCATTCATGCAAAGAGTAAGTAGCTCAATAAAGTCATCTTCTGTTAATTTTGTCAGTGCTTTCCATTCAGTTTTGGTATTCAGTAGATTTCTTATTATGTCAATTGTTTCTTGAACTGGAACCTGAGTAAACAAACTGACTACGTCAAAAGAAACTTGTATATCTTGTCTTGATATGAACATGTCTTGAAGTTTGTCAATGAATTCATATGAGTTTTTTATGC
Source organism: Orchesella cincta (assembly GCA_001718145.1). Classification (NCBI taxonomy): domain Eukaryota; kingdom Metazoa; phylum Arthropoda; class Collembola; order Entomobryomorpha; family Orchesellidae; genus Orchesella; species Orchesella cincta. The sequence continues at coordinate 5,076 of LJIJ01000743.1, read as the reverse complement.
TGTAGGGATGGTCCTTCGTTAAACATTGTAATATTGGTTTGAGGTACTTTGCAACTCTGTAGAACGGTGATTTTCGACAGTCCACGACTGGTCTGAGAGGTATGTCTTTCTTGTGTATTTTTGGAGCGCCGTAAATTGAAGGACAAGTAACGTTATTTGGCAGGAGGTATAGCTTTTCTGATTGAAGCAGTTTCTTTTCCCTTACAAGTCTTTTCAGAATTGTGTTGCATTTGTTCCTGCATTTGTCATTGGGATCCTTAGTAGTGTATATATGGCCTTCATCGATCATGTTTTGCATTTTCTTCTCATACGTTTCTGTATCCAATACGACTACTACATTTCCCTTGTCTGCTTTTGATATGCAAATACTTTTGTTGGATTTTAGCGTGTTTATAGCGGTTTTAATCCACTTTTCTGGTTGAGGCCATTGCTTTTGTTTTTCCTTTTCTAATAGACGTGTGATCGATTTGCGGATGTGTAGAACTTCATTTTCTTTTGTTGAATCTTGTTTTGATAGAATTTCGTCTACTGCTATTGCTGTCTCTGTAATGATCTTAGCTTTGTTTGTGTTAGGAAGAGCAAAATTCAATCCTAGGCTCAATACATCTTGTTCTTCGTTTGTTAGTTCATATTTGCTCAGATTGTACATGTTTTTTTGGTCCATTTGGTTGTAGTTGTTTGATTTGTGAACAATATTTTTCTGCTTGTAGTTGCTTCCATTTGATTTCATGACGACGTTGTATGGTGTTGGTGGCTTTATCCATTGAATTGTTGATTAGTCGGCAAATGGAACTCCAAAATTCAGGCATTGTTGTTCGGATGATAATTTTGATGCTGTTGATGTTTCTTTGTAATTGGATTTTTCTTCAAAATTGTCCTTATAACTTCTTTTAGCAATTTGAAACTTGATTTTTCAAAGAAGTTGTTGAATCTTTGGTTATTTTTCTGTTGATTTTTAATCCGTAGTCCTTTGGGTATGATATTTGATTTCTTGCATCGTAATTGAAATCCAATATGATGTTCCAAATAGGTCAGTCTGATTTGATGTTTTTCGAGAGATTTGATGGTTTTCCATCGATCCAATCCGAATTGGAATATTACTTGACGTTTCAATGAATTCCATCCTCTGATATTGATATATGTGAAAGAATCGGTTTGAGAGGACATTTTTGATAACAAATAGTTTTAATAGTCGAGCTTTCTGCGTCTAACCTAACGCTTTCTTCAGGACAAATTTCAAAAAACTAAAATCATTTTTAACCTATTACAATTTCAAAAAAGGTAAAAGTTGAAATTATATATTTTAATTATAGTATTGACTATGGTAGCTTCGTTAGGGGTAACAGGAGATCAATCCAATCTTCATGAATGTCAACTTTTCCAGTGTTCCTATTCATAGTGTTGGGGGCTTTTCTGATGTACATGCTTTCAAGGAAAATTCGGTTGTAGTAGCGTGTCTCCCGTTGGATTAAAGATGCGTTATCAAAATCGATTTGATGGTCATTTTCAAAAGCATGTCCTGCTACTGCTGATTCCATTGTGTTGGCGTTTTCGACATCCTTTTTATGTTCTTTTACTCGTATATCAAGGGTTCGGCTAGTTTCGCCCACGTAAATTGAATCGCAGTTTGATTTGCAAGGGATTTTGTATATTCCAACTTCTGTAGTTTTGGGTTTGTCCTTCGTGTTACAAAGTAGTCTCGAGAGTTTTTGTCCAGGAATGTATCCTATTTCAACCTCAAGAGTGTCACGAATGATACTTCCGATCTTGTTTGTGATTGTTCCGAACCACGGTAGAATGATTCTTCCTTTTTGAGTTTGACTTTTTTGTGAATGGGATACTTGTTGTTGCACTCGTGTTTTCATTTTCTTAAGACTCTTGTGAAACATGAAATCTGGATAACCGTTGGTCAAGAATGTTGAATGGATGTGTTTCAGTTCCTTTTCTAGGTTGTGACTGTCGCTTAATTTCAACGCTCTGTATATTAAACTATCCACTGCAGACTTTGTGGACAGAAAAGCGATGTGAATGACTTGAAATGTAGATATTGTAACGGAGATCGTCCACCAAGTTGCGTCTATTAGAAACAGCGTAACCTGGATAAACGCTTACATCGAGTTCAACATTCTTAACCAAACGCGTATTCCAGATTCATGTCACAAGTAGTCTTAACGAAATGTAAAACACTGCTCGCAGGCAGTGCAAACAAGTCACTACCGCTATGCCCTGATTTCTCACTGTACAAAAAGTCGAAGGATACACTCAAATGGTCGAAGAGTTGGTTGGTCTTAATAGACGATTCATTCTACCCAGTTGTTGAATTTGGAGTTTTCGTGTTTCGAACAATCAGCAATAAGCCGATGTTGTCTGTCAAATATTGTAGTATCTCAGTTCCGCTCGGTACATTGCACTTTGTTGTGATCAAGGTTTCTCTGCAAATTGGAGTTCTACAATTCGTCGCTGGACGCAAAAGAGACTACTACGGTGAACTTACTCTTGTCGTAACACTGAACAGGACTAAACACTCATAGATTACTATAGATTTTGTTGAGCTCTTGGTCAAATATATAGCGAAAATATGTGTCCCTTGCAAACTCAAACGCTTGCAGATTTCCTCAATATTAGATGTTGTGCGCTAGCAATATTTCTGACATTAGTATGGGAGTAATATAGGAGAGCCATAGCTCCGAACCCTTTGATATACCGCAGTAACAACACTACCGCTCCCGCTCTTTTTGTCTGGTAAGAGGTGGTATCGTGCAGAAAAATCGCTGGAACAATTCCGCTATCAATGGCATATCATATAAGCAGTAAGGTACGTTCAACAAAGTCATCTTCTGTCAATTTTTGTTAGTAGTTTTTATAGCAGACATCGCTATTTGAGACAATGCTATTATCAAGTGTTTCGAATTGCTATGATTATATCGCTCTATTGATGTCGATTCTTAAATCCAACGGGAGACACGCCTACTGACAACGACATTTCCTTGAAGCATTACTGATTTTCCTCTCGAAATGATGAAGAAACTTCGCCGTCAAACCAACACTCGACTTACGTGCGAACAAAGAGATATCTGTGGTAATATACTCTGTAGCATCTAAAGAGGTTAGTAGCCATACATTCAATGCTAGAGCGAAGCTTGGTCAACGTGAGATTCATATGAGTTTTTTATACTGTTAGCGATTGGGTACCTTAGTTCTTTCAGAACATTTTTGTATACACTGGCTGATTTAGACGGCAACTAGCGTATAAGCCCTTCTCAAAACTTCATCTAGAACTCTGAAGTGTAAACTATATTTCGATGATACATTGGTCATCACACTCTACTGTCTGTATTACCTTTTTCTGGGAAATGTGTATAGTAGCTGTCTCTTTTAGTTGTTATAAATATTTAGATCCTGAATTGTTGAGCAGCGCCGTAATTTTATATTGTGAAACTCTGGACAAACTTATACGTTATCTTTAAGGAGAGAGGGCGTATAGCTTTTCTGTCTGGTACAGATTCTCTTTTCCCTCATTTAGCGCTTTCAAGGAATTAGCTGCTTCGCAGATTACAGATGCCGACTGAATATCTCCTGAACATTAATAGCTTATATGTTTTGATTGACTCACCTAATAGGTACTGTATTGTATTATCACATGGCTCCTCTCTTCCTATATACGGCGATATGTCCTTTCAATCAGTTATTGCATCTTATTCATTATCTATCGATATCGTTTGTCTGGCTAATGCCAGTACGAACAGTACTACATTCGGTTTCTGCTTACAAGTCTGGTCATAGTAATATGATCCATAACTTGCAAATACTCTTTGTGTGGATTTGCGATACGTCTGTATTTCATAGTGAGCAGATTTTTTTAATCCCCCTTTTTCTGCATAGATTGAAGGGCCATTTGCTTTCGCCGTATTATTCCCTTAATTATCACTAAATAGAGAAACCAAATCAGACTGATCCCTTTTTGGATACACTCATTGGATTCACATATCGATGCAGTGAGAGCAGACTCCTAGTTAATATAGCGTGTCATTCCCAGCATGATTTAAGCTGAAACGCATATTTATCTTTCTTAATATAGAACTGCCGAAAACTACATCTGTGCAATAACTTCTAACGAATCGCAAAAGATTTGTCGTCCATCTACATGAGCTAAACTTTTGCTCGTTTTGTAACTACATGTGCTAAATGAGTTTGTTCTTGTTTATAGTGTTTAAGGCGTAAAGGAACATCGCCCTCTCCTCAATTTTGAAGAAAAATTCCGAATTTGACACCACTTAAGGACAGACCCATCATCAAGACTGACACTACTCATATGTATCATTTATTACGTTTCCGAACAACAATGCCTGCAAATTTGTGAGTGTACCATTTGCCGCTAATCAACTAATTCAATGGATAATAGTACACACCAGATTTACAAATGTCGTCATCTCCTCAATCGGATCAACTACAAGCAGAAAAATATGTGTTCACAAATCAAACAACTACAACCAAACGGACCAAAAAACATGTAGTCAATCTAATTGTAAAAATATGAACTAACAAACGAAGAACCAAGATGTTTGAACCTAGGATTGAATTTTGCTCTTCCTAACACAAACACAAAGCTAAGATCATTACAGAGACAGCAATAGCAGTAGACGAAATTCTATCAAAACAAGATTCACAAAAGAAAATGAGGAGTTTACACATCCGCAATCTAGTCACACGTCTATTAGAAAAGGAAAACGAACACAAATGGCCTCAACCAGAAAAGTGTATTAAAAACGCTATAAATACTCTACAATCCAACAAAAGTATTTGCATATCAAAAGCCAGAACAGGGGAAAATGTAATAGTAGTCGTATTGGATACAGAAACATATTCGAGAAGACAAATGCAAAAGCTCGTTGGTTTAGTGATAATGAATGGTTAGTTGATGAGGAGCCATTTATTATTACAACTACACTGAAGGATTAGCAGAATGACAAAATGCACAGAAGGATACAAATGCACTACATATTCTGTTTAATATGGACGTTACGTGAGCGTGCAATTTATTGCGTAAAATGTCTTCAATCAGGAATAGTGCACATT